>JAOSBM010000003.1:12394520-12415765 GCA_027568955.1 Erythroxylum tenue
CATACCTACACAATTAGTTATGATCAAAACAGTGCAATAGGTCAAGAACCAATTTTCCAGCTTTGTCCTTAAACTTAGATCCTATCACTTCCAATGCCAATAACACATCAATAAACATCCAAATGGACAAGAAATCAGTCCCTAAATCATTCATACATTCACTTAGACCAATAGTCACAAGGTGGCAGCACTAAACTCTTCATTTCCATGCAAGAATAACCATCAATACATAATGAAAGCTTAACATAAACCTTACCAATTCAAGCTTTTCCAACTTCAACCTCTTCAATTCTTTCTTTAATACTCCAAATCACTAACTTCCACTTACACCACAACACACACGACACTCACTAAGGGAGGTAGGAAGTTTGAGTTTGAACATATGGAAAGGATGAGGTAGGAGAAAGTAGCAACTAAGGTAAACCAAGTGAAGAAAACTAACAAGAAGAAAGGAGAAGGAAGGATTCGGTGAGAAGAAGGAAATATTCAAAAAAATTCACCTTTCACTCTTTCAAACATAGAAGAGTCGAGAATGAAGGGGATGGGGAAGAAAACAAGGGCATTAAATGCTTTAAACACACTTGTCACTTAAGAGGAAAAGACAAAATTAAGTAATAACCTTTAATCAATAATCCTAATAAAATAAAATTACATCTTTAATCCATTTTCACGGGTCCCACTTTTGATTCCAAAATAATGTACCTAATATTCTAATACCATTGGACAAACATTTTCGATACCGAAAATCAACCGGTTCGCCACTTGGCAATTTTTCCGGTTCGGGAATTTTCGCCGAAAAATTCCAGAAAAATTTTCATAATTCCCGTAAAATGTAAAACACACAATGGATCACTCAAAATAATTTTCACATACCATTTCCTCATGATTCACAATAAAATTCCATTTCGGCCCAATACCGGGAAATAATCATGAATGCATGTACAGTTACTTTTTCATGTGCACAATCGACTGTTCACAAATACCAGTATGCATGAAAATATCTAATCAGTCCTAATCACTCTCACCCCTAGACAAATTACTATTTTACCCTTCCCGTCGGGGGTGGGATGTTACATGTAGGGTACACACGTCGATGCTGGATGGATGGTGACCTTCACTACCCACGTAGAAATGACGTGCTCACCTCCAGGAATCTAGTGGGATTGGTCTCGTGTCGAAACTCCTCCCGATTTGTGAGAATCGAAGGTTTAAAGCTTAAAGGTGACCTATTTTCGTTCACTGGTAAAATGAGTCGAGTAATGTCGAGTTTCCCTCCTTTCCTATATTTTTAGGGCCATTAGACACGATGGTGGTGTTAGTTTCAGAAAAATGACTAAAAATAGGAGATCGATGACATACCTAAATAAACCAAAACTTCCAATCATGATTCCTCCAAATTCAGGTCGTTTTTAAAGAAACAAGTTTATGGGTTTTATAGAACATCCTGAAAGCTTTTGTAGAACCCTAGATTGTTAGGAATGGTGGCTAGACGGTGAAGGTATGAGTGTCAAAAATTGGGATTATATAGTAACCTATAAGGAAAAGAGTTTAAGAGAGGAATGAACTTAAGCTTTCTTAAGCTCAACGTATACTTTTATAGGCTTTTCTCCTTATTGGTCAATTATGAGTAATTTAACAAAATTTTGGATCATTACAATTATAGTATGTACATTCACATAATTTCATTTTGAAGATTAAGTTTTTTAAAAAAAACAAGATTAAGTTAATATGTTAGTTGTATCTTATATTTTCTTAAGGAAGCACTTGATAAGTAAGAGGGTGAATTAAACCATATAAAATTTTGCTAGGCATAATAACAATTTGTAACTTTTTTAAACAATCATTGTGACAAAAGAGGACTATGACAATTATACTACTACTACACCTCTTTTGTTATTTTATAGTACACCAAATTTAAGATTACAGAATAGTGCTATTGAGTACTATTGAGTATTTCAAGCATCAATTAAAAAATCAAGATTTTGTGTACACAATATCACTTTTATGCCATCGAAGATTCCGTAAAGTAATAACTTATCAATACACATGTCTGGCTTCATCCAAAAAATATAACATAAAATAAAATAATTATAAAATTAAACAAGAGGGACCACTTGCCTCACAAGTATTAAAGTTGATATGTTGAAAACAAAGAAACCACCTACTATGATACCGAAATGTTGAAACAAAAAATATACACGAGGACCACTTACGCCATTTCTTATATATATATAGAACATGAAAATAGATTATTACCGGACAATTACTCAACATTTTTATATCAAAAGGGACCGAATTCTCGTAATTTTAGATAACTAATTGTGGATTACTCTTTGCAATTCCAAACAAAAAATGGTTTGGTTGGTTGGTTTTTGTCCCTCATATCAAATAGGTTCCCCTTTTTTCTTTACAATTCTAGACAATGAATGGTTTGGTTGGTTAAGTTTTGTTCATCACATCTAATAGGTTCCTCTACGATGTTCAGATAACAAAGATTGATTAGGGCTAGAAGAGCAAGATAGGATCTTGATTTAGGGTTAGGAGAATAAAATAGGATCTTGATTTAAGTTTAGGAGAAAAAAAATGAGATTTATGGTTTGTAAAAACTGGTGTTAGGGAGTGAGTTTATTTTATGTTAATCCATATTATTGTCTAATTTAAAAACTAATTTGTAATCATGTTTTGTGCAAAATAATTAATTATTAATAAAAATAAAATTTTAATTTAATTAAAGACCCGTCAACATCTATGTGGCCAATACAACATAGCCGGCATGCCACGTGTCCTTAACTAATTGTGACGTAATGTCATTATAACAAAAACCTAACAGAACAAATTATGTTAATTTATATATAAATATTAGGGTGTGAATTGGTATCTAAGATAATGGATGAGTTATTTTAGGTATTGAAGTAATTAATGTTTGTCCTTTCATGGTCTAAGCATTTATTTGCTACAAATGAACATATCATTGCTTTCCACGGCAGTGATATTAAAAGTGAACATGTTTGTGCTCTATTGTATAGAGCCAAGACGAGAAAAGCTTAAGCACTAGTTTACTTTATCTGCCCATCTGAGATAAATTATTTATGTACACTAATCAACAGTTACTAAAGGAAAAAGATGGTTCTCAAGAAACCATAAATTTGACGTGAATTACAAATCAAGTATGTATTTTTTGTTTTTAGTTATGTTACATTGATGATAGGGTTACAGAATTAGGAGAAATATAGGTGAAAACAAAGTGTATGTGATTTTTGTTACGTATGCACCTAGTATATACTTCATATGAGAAAAGTGTAAACACATAGTAAATGGATTTAATAATGATGCACATTTGTTTCGATAATTTAGTAGAAACCAACAACAATAAGAACAATAATCCAGTGAAAGTCCCGCTGATATCCAAGGTTTGGGGAAATCCAGTAATACGTAGCCTTACTACTAATGGCAATTTACTAGAAAGTGAAAGGCTAAGGCATTATGTTTAATGGTAATATTAGTTATTTCTATTATCATTATAAAGGCTATATTAATTATATTTGATTTATGTGGTATTGCATTTTATATATTTGATTTATTGTTAAATTCCTTATATTAAGTGTCTTTATTGTAATGACATGATGAAACTATAAATATCAAATGCTAAGTCTAATATTGTTCAACATTTTTATCAATGAAATAACTTAAAAGTGAGTGTAATTTCTATAATATCATCCATCATCTACTTGTGTATAAATTCATTTATTATCCATTTACTGTTAGCTTACTTATTTATTTTTACTTTCTTACAATTGTGCTTGTTTTCTATTATCTTCACACACACAAAATTCATTTCTAAGCCAGTTGGCATATACCCTATAAGGACATTATAGCCTATGAATTCTCACTATTGAAGCATCATAACTATTTGTAATTGAACAATTTCTAGTTGCTTCCCTGAACTGATTCTCATCCTTAAACTTTATACTAACTTTAAATTGAAAATCGTTTATATCCATGTTTGGATTAAATACAATATATTTTTTCTTTTTAATAAATGTTTTGCTCTATACGTCATCACTATACATTGATAATTAAACTTAAGCATCACTATCTTTATATTCACTATGTAAAATATATGAAATCCCTCCTTATCTTTTTTGAATTTTTTTAGATAAGTTGCCTCTCATTGAAATCTTTCTCATTGCTTCCAACCATATAGACAACATCATCGTATTCAAATCCACTACAAACCTACTTCCCACATTTCTTCTTATTAGCTCTCATAATAAGATATTATTCATCATCAATTATATATACTCCGTCTTCAAAGGAATCATTTCAAAATGCACTCATCTATATCAAAAAGAAATCTTCCTCATCTTATTCCACCTCAAATAAAAATATTCTTTCTTTATTCACGCTCATATTTTGTTGTGTATTAGTTCCATAGTCATCACTAATATTAAAATTAGATTATTCGCTATCTATTACAAGATTTGCATAACCATACTCATAATAGACTTGAATATGGTGGTAGTTTAATTATTGCATACAGTTAAGCATTAACAACATATCTTTATCAGCTCAACTCTCTTTAGCATTCCATGGACTCCTTAAGAAATTTGTAAAATATATATACCACTTGATGACCTTTATCCTCTAACACCCTTTTTAATACAAGTATACTAAGATCATCAACCCTTATGTCCTTCTCCTTTTCATCTTGCCCTCAATATATTTATTTTTACCATTCCTTTCTAATAACCCACCATAATGAAATTTAAAATTTATCAACATCTACATTACAAAAATTTAGAGTATTAGTTTCTAGCATGTTGTTACCATTCACAATAGAATATATTAAAGTGTTATTCAATTTAGATTAAAAGGTAAGTAAGAAAATTTCTAAATTTGTATGAATGTAGTCGAGGCAAGTTTTTAAACAACTAGAGATAACTACAATCCAAATTCAAATCATATTATGAAAAAATTAAAGATAAAGAATAATATTTGTATAGTTTATTAATGTACCTTTTCTAGTACAAAACCATATCCAATTGAGACTAAGCAAACATTTTTTGTATCAGGCCACAAAATGTATGCTTCTTTTATTGTAATAATATAGAGAAATTGATGAATCTCTTATTGCTTCCAAAACATTATATATATAACTCTCAATAGAAGCACATTGTTTGCTACCAACTGAAGCTCCAATAGTAGGTGATCCTAAACAATATCATAATCATGATAAGAAAATGTTGTTCAATACTTAAAAGTGTGTCTCAATTTGTTGTTTTATGGCTCATGCATCTAGTTACATAATACGAATATATTGACTTAGGCAAAGTAGGAGTTACAAAAGTTAAAATCCTTATTAATGAAATGTGTTACTTCCTCATTCATCCAATTGCAAACCTTAAGAATTCAATACATATATTGATTAGCTATTGGTCAAAAGAAAATAAAACTAAAGAACTATCACTCATCTAAAAAATCTTTTATGTCTAATATTTACGTTGAGTTTATGTCACTTTCCTAAAATAATTGCATTTTAATTAAGAACCCTCAAAATATATTGTATCTGAATAAGGGACATAAAACTAGGAAACCATAAGGGAGAGACTTAATAGAACATACAACATACTATCTTCTAACACCCATTAACTGTATTTACAGATACGTATTGTTTGGATTTTTGCAGACACATATTCTCAAGTGGAAGAAAATACACATTTATATGGATTTTTACAAACAAGCTTCAAATTTGTAGTACAACTAATATTAACATAACTGAAAAAAATAATTACATGCCAAATGGTTCAAAATTTGTCTAAATAACACAATATTCATATTAAGTAATTTAAGGTTACTAGAGAAGAAAAGAGAATGAAAAGTAACTCATTTCAGCCTACTTTCAATCTCTTGAGAGAGAAAAAAGCTTTAGTTTTAATCTCTTCCTTGGATCAACTCAGTTAGTGCATCGATGGCCTAGGTTGCAAAAATAACATTTACTTGGTTAATGGAGAGCATAACGACATGTTCATATAAAATTAGGGTTCTTGTATTCTTTTTTTATGTATTCCTAGTTTAAATGTTGATGTGCATTATTGTATGCCATATAAGTGCTAACCTATCAAAGTTTCTGCTTATGTGATGGACCATATTACCATCGTTAATTATAGGGTTAACGATAAGTTAGTTTTACAATAAATTGAAAGTTTAAATATTTTATTACCACTTTTGACAATTTTGACTATTATTATAAAATTAGGCAAATTTCATAATTTTAAATGTAATTTACCCTATAATTTATTATTGTGTACATAATAAAATATATATAACTGATGATCTTAATAAAATTTTATAAAGTAACTTAATAAAAATCTAGTAAAAGATTATGTTTTAGAATTTAAAATATTATAAATTTTAATAATTTAAATTAAATTAAATTCAAAATAAATAAAACAAAGAATGTTTGAATATTTTATGGTAGGGTAAATTATTTCAAATATAATGATATTTGAACAATTTATAAAATATATCATAACATTTATTTTGTAATACTACATATAATGTGTATAGAAAATATGTTAATGTATCACGTTGTAACACTATTAATGATAGAATTCGACAATGTTGAAATGGACTTTGCCATTATATTTTTAAAAAAAAAATAGCGCACTATATAAAATTTATTGACATATATTTTTGTTTTTTATGATTTAAAAAATTAACATTTACAATACAATAAAAAAATAATCTCTTCTTTATACAATTTCTAAATTTTTATGGATAGTATATTAAATTATTTTTAACACTTGTACAAATTCTTAAGTTAAAATTTGAAGTCTTAAATTTCTTAAAGAGATAACGGTTAAACAAAATTAAGTTTTTTTTAAGTAACTAGAGTACATAAATAGAAATTGTTAATAAATTGTGATATTTAATGTTATAAAATAAAAGGTAAGAAATATATAATAATTTATTCATATTTAAAATAATTTATAATATGATGGCACCAAAACTTGATGTGATATGAATGAAACAAAACACAAAGAGCAATACAAAAGAAATCTCACATGCAAGTGTACTTACCATTCTTATAATATATTCTAGGTGAGTCGAGTATCGATCTTACAAAGACTATGACTACTAGTAATGACTATCTTCCTATTATCTAATATAATAAAGCAAATGATTGATTTGAAGAAAATAGAGAAAATAATTTTAAATCACCAATTTAAAGCAATGAACAAGATTAAAACAACCAATGAATAAACTAGATATAGGTAAGACTTTCCTTAAAACTCATTATATGCTTTGACTTTATTTTTGACTTAATGATCGTTTCTAACTCTATGGACTAGTAAGAATTCCTAAGTTATAACTATATTTTCTTACGAGAAATACAGTCCATATTCTTAAATAGAATTGACTAAAATCTCTTTTTAATTAAAACAACTTAAGAGCGCATTAACTTGTTCCATGAATTCCCATTACAGGTTTTACCCTAACCAAAAAAAACTCATATATCTCTATCTCTAACAACCAATATAACCTTCAACATTCATGTAGTTATCTAATCATATATATCATCTCTCGATATTAATATACTATTCCAATTATTTGATCTTCAACTATCATTCTTTCATTTCAACAAAATATGGAAACATGAACAAATCTTTAAAAAAATAGAAAATTTATTAAATCAAAGCATCAATCCAAAAAGTAAGTCCTAGGGTCCTACATAAATCTATGTTTCAATTAACTCTTGATAAGATAAGAAAAATTCACACAAAAACAAGAAATAATAAAAGACAGAGAAAATATCTTTAAGATTCTTGAATCTTTAAAGATCTTGTTGAATCTTGATAGATTTCTTTTTTCTACTTCCAAGGTTACCATTCTTTTGATCTCCAACTACTTTAAGTGGCTCTTAATTCTTTTTTTTTCCCCTTTTCTACTCCTAAAATTCCATCCTCTTTTTTTTCAATCTCCTCTTTTATAAAATATGAAACCCTAATTTTATGCCTAGTACTACCCAAATAGAGGACTATATTAGGCTCTCGTGTTGCTTTAGTCTTCATTTTAGAACTTTTATATGACCAATTACTAGTAACACGGGGAAAAACACGGGACCATATTTCTTCCATGTTGGTGACCATAGGCTAAATACAATAAGATGTCGCAGAACTCTTAGGAAAAAAAGGCTCTCATCTTAAACATAGCTTAGACATAGGGCTGTGTTATTGTCCTGTTAACTAGTATATACTTATGGAGAAATAATATGCATGGTCGTACCGTGTGTCAAATCATTCATTCAAAACCTATCAAAATTTCTCTGACTTGACCCAAATCTTCTCCATATTTATTCCTTTTCCTTTAAAGGACTAAAATATGTCATTTTAAGTAATAATTCTATAAGAACATCAAAACACAAGCATAATACTCAAAAAATCATACTAAAAATATAGTATACTTAGCACATATCAAAATTTTCCATACTTAAACATTTACTTGACTTCAAGTAAATCAATTTCATTACTCATAACTTAAATAGGAGGCGGTTCTAAGAAAGCATTAAACAAATTAAACATATAGATTAAGATTCTCTATTACTTATTTAATTGCAAAAGTTGTCATTTTTTTAGAAATCTAGACACATCAAATTATAAATCAATTCAATTCACTTTGCAATTCTTCAAGTTTTAACTCAATTCACAAAATTCAACTTAACGCATAATATGAACATACATAAGAAAAATGCTTTATCTCTCAATCATAATTCATATCCCTTGTTAAAATAAAACAACATTAACTTTAGTCACAAAAGAGCATTTAGGGCTTGCTTGAAAAGTCATCTAACCTTTTAAAATAAGAGTCAACACCTTATTATGAACACTCTCAATTACTCAACTAAGTCATCATTTCAAATAGCTATTAGCACCACTCTTTAACTTCAACCTTTATTCGATACAAGCCAATGGAATAAAATTATTTAATACTTATTTATTCACATACATACACATACATAAATTAATATAGAATAACGAAAATTCTAGGAAAGAATGTATTGATTATACAAAGATTATTATGATGCAAATCAAAATCCACTCTTCAATTTTAATTAAGCAACTTATGTTAGCTCAACGATTATATTTAACGATTTTGATGATAACTTTATAATATTTCAAAATTAAAACTGGATTTATTTCCTTATATAGGCAATGCTATAGTTCTTAAAAGGAAATAAATCATAGGGTAATTGCTTCCTTTCTTGCAGCAACCATCTTTATGAACTTGCCTATTCAGAAATAGTTCCATAACATCCATAAGTTTTTTTTTACAATTTTGAATAATCAGCTTCGAAAGCCTTAATAGAATGTTCTTATTAATGTCTAAATATTGAAGATTTCAACAAGAAATATATCGTAGATTAAGCAACGACTAGTTAAGGAAAATGTCTACTTAAAGAAGAGCCACTGTATTTGTGAAACACACGAGACTTGCAAAATATCTTGGCAGTATCAATATTCTTGAAAGTCTTATCAAGTTCTTTGTGCCATAGAAAGTAAAATCACTCTAGTGAGAGAAACTGTTAAAGCATCTATATATTTCTTGTTGAAAGCTTGTAGAGTTTTGTTAAATAATAAGAGTGTGGAAGGTTGAAGAACTTTGAAAAATATGTACTTGTGAGCTTGGAGAGGCTTGTGAAAATTTACTACTTGGATTTTATAGTGAAATACTCAAGTTGAATACTTGGGGACTAGACGTAGGCTTCATTATAAGTCAAACCAGTATAAATTCATTGTGTCATTCTTTCTCTCTTCCTAACTTTTAAATTCTGCATTATAAGTTTGTATTTTCAAGAGGCTCTTTTGGTTTTACAATAGACTCCTTCTCTTTTTCTATCACAAGAGGTTCCTTTTGATTTTGAGCGTTAATAGGTTCATGTCGGTTAAAAGGCTTTTTTGAGGGTTAACAGGCTCCTTTCGTTTTTTGAACAAACTCTTATCAATTAGCAGGTTCCTTTTCTTTTGAGCACTAGCAAACTCTTTTCAATTACCAGGATCCTTTTGTTTTTAACATTAACAGGATCTTTTCTAAAGTTGATAGGACTTTCCTATTTATTGACTTATTTTTGTTTAGAAGGATATTATCTTTCTTAAAGTATCTTGCAAATTTTTTTACACAATTCACCCCCCTCTTGCATGTGTTTGCTTTATCATTTGGTATTAGAGAGAGGTTTCATATTTATTGTGTTTTACAACACATGGTAAATCATGGCAAACAATTTGAGAAGCCTTGAAGGACATTCCGTCTCAACGCCTCCTTATTTCAATGGAAATAACTACTCATACTGAAAAGAGAGAATGACCATTTATCTTTAATTTGTAGATATTGAAATCTGGCAAGCCAACAGAGTTGAAGCTACACTTCCTGTGACCGATAACATAGAAGTGTGGTTTGATGCTGACAGAAGAAATGCACTGCTAAACGCCAAAGAAAAACATCATCTGATCTGTACCCTATCTCTAGAAGAATATTAAAAGATATCCTACTGCTCCACCTCAAAGGAAATGTGGGTTCAAGTCACATTTAAAGGAACGAATGAGGAAAAGAAACATAGAATAAGTCTTTCAATACATCAATACGAAACTATTGGCATGAAACAGGGAGAGACCATAGACAAATTCTTTGGATGCTTCAATAACATGATCACGGCTTTAAAGAACTTGGGAAAGATATATCCCAATGATGAACTCCTAACAAAGATTCTAAGATCACTACCAAAGGAATGGAGACCAAAGGTGACAACTCTGGAAACTGTAAAGGATCTTGATACCATATCAGTCAACCGACTAAGAGGAAACTTGATGATCCATAAAGCCGAGCTTAGGCGAGATGAAGGATCCTTATACAAAAGAAGAATGACACTAAAAGCAACTGATGAATCAATCGATGATGAAAGCGACACTGAGTTGCAAATATATGGAGATGACAAATTCAATTTCATGTTCAGGAAATATGTTCGCTTCTAAAAGAAAGCTAATGAAGAAAAGAGAAGGGAACAGGAAAATCGGAAACAATAGGCCCCTACCAAAACACAGCAGCAGCAATAGCAATACACAAAAAAATCAAATCATATGTTATCACTACAAAAAGCCTGGACATACAAGACCAGAATGTCCCCTTCTTCAAAAGGACAAAATAGAGAACAGAAAAACTAGGAAGCAAGCAATGACTGCAGCCTGGTCAGATGAAGATTTTGAAAATTTCAAAGAAGAAGAGCTAGAAGAAGCCAACAATGTTTTCTTAATGGTTGAATTAGGAGACGATGAGGTATATTATTCTGACTCTGATATTAAAGTTGATGAATTGTATGATCAGTACAAAAAATTGATAATGAAGTATTTCAAAGAATTTGAGAAGTCCAAGAACAATGAAGCATCCTTGAAGAGTATGATTAAATCATTAGAATCCGTGAATAAAAATCTGACAACTAAGAATATGTCTCTTGAGGATGATTATAAGCAAAAAGTTTCTAAAAAGGAAGTTCTTGAAGAAAGATTAGCTAAGTTAGAAAATACTTTTCTTGATAACGATTATGATAAAGTGAGATAACTAGAAAAAAAAAGGTTATTGCCATAAAACTTGAGAAAGAGAAATGTGAAGGAATGATCTTATTTCTAGGAAAAGATCTTGCAAAGTTCGTTGATGAGGAATAACCATGATGCACCACTTGGTAGTGGTAAATGCATTTTTGATAAAGTTGGAATAGGTTACAATGAAAATAATAATATTAGGCTATACAAGACTTCTTTGTTAAATCTAGCAGTAGTTACAGTCAAAACAACAAGAACCTAATATACGATAGAAATTCTAGCAATTCTCATTCATTTATTTTTTGCTTCTAATATGGCAGACATGGTCACATTAGTCATTCTTGTAAATTTCGTAAAATGGAGAAATTATTTCAAATGTATGTTTGGAGACCAAAAGGTCAAGCTACTATCCTGAAAGGACTCAAAAAATTTTGGATACCTAAAATGAGTTATTACTTTCGGCAGATATACTTCAAAATGGAGATAAGAGAAAATCAATGGATAGTTGATAATGGTTGTTCAAGACACATGACAGGTGAAATATCACATTTCAACTACATTGAAGGAAAAGACGGAGGTAATGTTGTCTTTGTCGATAAAAACAAGGAAAAAGTAACTGAAACTGGTAAAATTAGTGACTCTAACTTTGCTTCTATTGATAATGTTCGTTATGTTGATGGAGTGAAACTTAACTTGTTGAGTGTAAGTCAATTATGTGATAAGGGTTATAGAGTTACTTTCCATGCATCACATTTTGAAATTATTGATAATCTGAATGACAATATTGTATTTGTTGGTCTTAGAAATCAGAACATATATTGTGCTCAATTGGACGATATGTCTTCACAAAATGTCAAGTGTTTTGTTTTTATAGAAAATGATTCTTTTATCTAGCACATAAGATTTGGACATGCTAGTATAAGCATTCTATCAAAATTTTCCAAAAATGAGTTAGTAAGAGGACTACCAACTTTAAATTTTGAAAGTAATCAGGTTTGTGAGGCCTGTTTAAAAGATAAATAAGTTAGAAGCGACTTTCCTCCCAAAAATATTGTGTCTAGCAACCAACTACTTGAACTTGTACACATGGACTTATTTGGTCCTACCAAAACTCAAAGCTTTGGTGGTAAACATTACAGCTTTGTTATAGTATATGATTATTCTAGATTTATATGAGTTTATTTTCTATCAAATAAGGATGATACATTTGAAGTCTTTGAGAAGTTTTACAAAAAAAATTCAAATTGAAAAAGGATAGTACATTACATTTATTCGAAGTGATCATGGAGGAGAATTCGATAAAAAAAATTTCGAAAATTTTTGTAATAAAAATAAGATATCTCACAATTTTCATGCCCAAGAACTCCTCAGTAGAGCAGAGTTGTTAAGAGAAAGAACATGACTCTCGTTGACATAGCCAGAACAATGTTATACAAAAGTGGTCTACCTTATAGTTATTGGGCAGAAACTGTGTCAACTGCCTGTTACTTACTTAACAAGTGCATTATAAGACCCATTTTGAAAAACACCCCCTATGAGTTATGGAAAGGATGAAAATTGAATGTCACTTACTTTCGAGCATTTGGTTGCAAATCCTTCGTTCTAAATAATGGAAAAGACAATCTTGGAAAGTTCGGTGCGAGATCAGATGAAGCCATCTTTCTAAGCTACAGTACTACTAGTAAAGGATCTAGAGTTTACAACAAAAGAACAAAGAAGATAGAAGAATCAATACACATAGTATTTGATGAAGCACTACCCTCTATAACAACAGCTAACTCAGATGATGAAGAGCATCCCTTGGCTCGTAAAAATACATCACAAACTCAACTAACACCTATAGTACCATCAGAATTACAAGATCAAGAAGGTCCTTCTGAAGCTATGATAGAGCAGGCTCCTCGCTCTTAGTAGGGGCCTATACAACAAAGAACACTAAGAGAATGGAGAGGTCTTGATATACATCAATACATTTAAGGAGATCCCTTTGAAAGTCTAAAAACCAGATCATCCTTCGAAAACAACTTTTTTGCCCTCATCTCATAATTAGAACCAAAGATCGTTGAAAAGGCTCTTATTGATGAAATTTGGGTTTTAGCCATGAAAGACGAACTGAATTAGTTTGACAGAGACAAAGTTTAGAATCTAGTACGTTGTCCGTAAAGCAAGTCAATTAATGGAACTTGTTGGGTATTTCGAACAAACTTAACAAAAATGGTAAGGTGGTAAGAAACAAAGCTAGACTTGTAGCTCAAAGTTATAATCAATAGGAAGGTACTGATTTTGATGAAATTTATGCACCTATTGCCAGGCTGGAATCGATTAGAATTTTACTTGCCTTTGCATGTTATAGAAACTTCAAATTCATCCAAATGAATGTTAAAAGTGCATTCTTAAATGGATATATAAACGAAGAAGTGTTTGTTAAGCAACCTCCAGGCTTTGAAGATGAAAACCATCCTGACTACGTGATGAAGTTTGACTAAAGCCTTGTATGGTCTAAAGCATGCCCCTCGAGCATAGTATGAGAGGTTAAGTAATTTTCTGCTTGAGAATAACTTCAAAAGAGGAAAGGTAGATAAAACCTTATTTATTATAAAAAGGAGAATGATTTAATCGTAGTGCAAATATATGTTAATGACGTAATATTTGGTGCTACTAATCAATCTTTCTGTGAAGAATTGTTAGCATTAATGCAGGAGGAGTTTGAAATAAGCATGATGGGAGAACTATCTTTCTTTCTCAGGCTACAAATTAGACAAACAGGAAAAGGGATCTTCATTAGTCAAGACAAATACACAAAGGAACTCATTAAGAAGTACCACTTCGAAAATGTCAAACCTATGGGTACTCCTATGTAAATTAGAACTGAATTTGATAAGGATGAAGAAGGCAAGGCTACAAATGAGACAAAATACAGAGGAATAATATAGTCACTATTATATCTTACAAGCTTAAGACTAGATATCATGCTTAATGTATGCCTTTGCACACGTTTTCAATCATATCCAAAAGAAAGTCACCTTTAGGCAGTCAAAAGGATCTTTCGATATCTTCATGGAACTATGGACTTCGGACTATGGTATCCAAAAATTATTCTTTTAACATAGTTGGCTATTGTGATACATATTATGTAGGTGATAAGTTAATCAAAAAAGCAAAAGTGATCACTGTCAATTTCTTAGAAGATGTCTAGTTTCTTAGTCTTGCAAGAAACAAAATTACACAGCTCTTTTAACAATTAAAGTAGAATATATGGCAACTGCCAGCTGTTGTGCTTAAATATTATGGATGAAGCATCAATTCGAGGATTTCTCTCTGAACTTTAATCATATTCCTATATTATGTGATAATACTAGTGTAATAAATCTTTCAAAAAAAATCCTGTGCATCATTATAGGACTAAGCATATAGAAATCAAGCATCAATTTCTTAGAGATTCTATTTTAAAAGGAACCATTGATCTTTTGCATGTTAATAATGAAAATCAAATAGCTAATATTTTCACTAAGCTACTCTCTGAAAATAGGTTTTGCGTGTTAAGAAAAGAAATTGGTCTGTGCAGACTATCTAATGTTATTTCTGTATAATTCTTGTATGCTACTTCTTTTTTACAGGCTCCTTCTAGTTAGAACCTTTAGTAGGCTCCTTCTAGTTTAGAACGCTCCTCTCAGTTTCGAGGCCTCCTCTTAGTTTAGTATGCTCCTTCTATTTTAGAAGGCCCCTTCGTATTTTTTAGAAGGATCCTCTCAGTCTAACAGAATAGGGTACACTTGTCCTAAAAAGGAAGTTTTTTATAGCGTCATTTTAGCTTTTAAAAACGTACATGTTGTTCTAAGAACTCTCCGTACGTGTTTCACAAAAGATACGTAGACGATCATACTTCCTCTTTTGGTGTGTACGACTATCCATTCTCACACGAAATCAACACTCAAGAATTATTTAATATACCAAAAATAGACCTCTCTCTTCTACTCTTCGTTGTTCTTTTCTTGGAAGCATCGTTCTCTTCGTCTCTGCACCCTAACTTTTTGTTTTCTCTTAGAAACTCCTAAACCTCACCAAGCTATCTTACAATGGCAAGAACGAAATCAAAAGGAAAAAAGAAAACCCCAACTTCTACTGATAGCCATGGTGAAGCTTGTGTTACTGAACCTATCTCCTCTAAGCCCTAAGTATTAGAAACACCCATTCTATCTCTGCACATTCCTAGTCCAAAAACTTCCACACCTTCTAAACCCGATCCTAAAGATAAGAAAGTGCCTAAAGTGCACTGGATTACAAATGACAACGATTCAGATGAAGAACCTACACGGTTGATTAGATGACCACGGATTAGAGGAAGTCTTGCAAAACAAGCTGAGAAAATTTATGAACAAAAAGAAACCCCTAATATTGAAAAGAAAATGGAAGAAGAATCCAAAAAAAAGAAAAAAGGAAGAAATAAAGAAAGCAAAGCGTCTATGACTAAAGAAACTATTAAGGACCCCATTGATAGAAATGAGTTGTTTCACGAAGAGATAATTCCTAAAGAAAAAAGAACAACGAAAATAAAGATACATGCACAAAAGTAAGGAAAGACATCAACACCACCAAAAATGTTTCAGTCAATGGAAGCTAAAGTCTGGTATAAAATGTAGTACAAGAAAAGAAAGGTGTTTCTTGGGCAAATCTTGTCTCCCATGAGATTTGATGACATAGGTATACCTATCTTTCCTTACTTTGTTGCCATTGGTTAGGAAAATTTTCTGAAATTAGATGAGACCGTATGTGATGAGTTAGTCAAGACATTCTACACACACATGAGAAAAGAAGAAATTGATGGAAAGCTAGCCAATGTCTCACAGGTGCATGAAATTAAAATTTTAATTTCTGAAGAAATCTTAGGAATATTAGATGTAGATCCTATAAGGAGAACTAATTTTTCCTGTCATAAGTGAGATGTCGATGATCTGAAGCTAGTAGAAGTTGTCAAATCCATCTGTTTTCATGCTAAGAACACCCAAGATGGGAGACCCTGTAGCAGGCAATTAGACTTACTCCCATGATGCCTTGCATCATTATCAGCTACTTCAAATTTTCCCAGGAGTAGCTCAGTTGAAAGGTACAACCTATTGGACACTTATGTAGTGTATAATTTGCTAAAAGGGAACATAATGAATCTTCCAAGAATGATCTTAAGGTTCATAGGGGATAAGGGGAATTATAAGAATACCACCAATTGCCTACCTTATAGGATGTTGATCACTAAGATTTTCACCTATTATGGAGTTCCTTTTGCAAATTCGAATTGGTACTCACTAGCTAAATTTCACCCTTCCATTCCCTACCAATTTGGATACAAATTGCAAAACAATGTCTGGGTAGAATAAAGATCTGAAAGAGTATCAGAAAACTTAGATCCTACTTCAGACCAACAAACTCTTGTCCCTCCTCAGGATGAAAATAGTGCAAATCTCCAATAATAGCTACAGGACATTCAAGTCAATCAAGAAAAAATGTGAAAGTAAATAGATAGTATGCAAAATCAGCTTTTTGACATGCAAATTTTGCTTTAAAAAAATCTTTGAATCTCTTCAATAATTCTGTTGCTATTTTTCTACTTGGCTTATTCGTACTTGTGATAGGCTTGTGCATGTTTAAGTTCCTTCCTCCCTATATTGTTTTTATAATGACAAAGGGGGAGAATAGTCAATGATCTAATTTTCATTACATTTGTGATATATTTTCAATTTTACCTTGATGATATATTTGATAATATTTTTTACTAACAGCTGCAGAAATGTTATTAAAATTGTGAAGTTTAATAGGCTCCTTTCTTTAGAAGTAAGGCTTCTTCTTTTTATAATTGTGAGTAAGATCATACAAAGTTTACAGGTATCTTTTGAAATCCTTTATTATTATTTGAATTTTGAAAATATATTTATTATTGTTTGTCATCATTAAAAAGAGAGGAGATTATTGACTCAAGGGTTATGTTTAACGATTTTGGTGATAACTTTATAATATTTCAAAATTCAAACTAGATTTATTTCCTTATATTGGCAACGATATAATTCTCAAAAGGAAATAAAATGATAGGATAATTTCTTCCTTTATTGCAAGAACCTTCTTTATGAACTTGCCTATTTAAAAATGGTTCTAACATCCAAAAGTTTCTTCATGAAATCGAATAATCAACTCTGGAAGCCTTGACAGAATGTTCTTCTTAACATTTAATTATTGAAGATTTCAGTAGGAAAGATATCTTAGATTAAGCAACGACTAGTTGAGGAAAACGTCAACTTAAGGAAGAGCCACTACATTTACGAAACACACTAGACTTGCAAAATATCCTAGTAGCATCAATATTCTTCAGGGTCTTATCAAATTCTTTGTACATTAGAAAGTAAAATCACTCTATTGAGAGAGATTGTTAAATCATCTATATATTTCTTCTTGAGAGCTTGTAGAGTTTTGTTAAACAATACAAGTGTAGAAGGTTGAAGAACCTTGAAAAATATGTGTTTGTGAACTTGGAGAGGCTCGTAAAAATTTACTGATTGGATTTTATAGTGAAATACTGAAATTGAATACTTAGGGACTGAACGTAGGCTTCATTATAAGTTGAACCAGTATAAATAGATTGTTTCATTCTTTCTCTCTTCCTAACTTTTAAATTTTCCTATTATAAGTTTGCGTTTTCAAGAGGCTCCTTCTGTTTTTCTATCACAAGAGGTTCCTTTTGATTTTGAGCGTTAACAGGATCCTATCGATTAAAAGGCTCCTTTTGTTTTTTAGTATTAACAGGCTCCTATTGATTAACAGGCTCCTTTCATTTTTTGATTGCTAGCAAGCTCTTTCCAATTAACAAGATCCTTTTGTTTTTTACATTAACATGATCTTTTCGAAAGTTGATAGGAAAGTATCTTGCATTTTTTTTCATAATTCAACCCTCCTCCTCTTGCGTGTGTTTGCTTTATCAACTTAGGCTTAATTTAGTCATCAAATTTCATGGTTATTTTCTTAAACACTTCAAATCACAAAGACAATTAAACTCATAGCGAATTATCTCAATCAATATGTTTCTAAAGTTACAAAAAATTTCAAAAATACTCCCTATTAAGAAATTCATAATAATATCGATAGGATATCAGTCCTGGAATGGTGGATTCGATGGTGAAGATATAAGTCCTGGAATGATGGATTCGATGGAAGCACATAAGGAACTATCAATCAAAAGTTAACCATATCATTAAACAAAACCATATCTACAATACACTTAGTGCTGACTTTGTAGCTGCTAACTCAGTCTTGACACGTGGCTTAGTTTCCACAACAACCAATCGCGCCTCTCACAGAGCTTCGATCTCTCTGTGACTCCTAGCCTTTTGCTCAGGCTCTACCATTATCGGTGAGGTTTCTTTGTGAGGCTCTGTCTTCGGTCTCAGTCTTCACATATGTAGGCTCTAATGGATGGAATGGTGACAGTAGTATCACAAAACTCATGTGTTGTGCCAGCCTCATTAGCGTGTCTTCAATCTAATGCATATATTGCTTCATATATGCTGAAATGAGTAGCGAGGGTGTCGATAAATGCTTAGATCTCAACATGGACATAGGTGCTCTTCCCTGCTCTTTACTTCTAACCTGGGTGCTTAGCTCCTAAATTTTTTCCATGATTTATGGTTCACCAGTCAGTGTAACGTACTGGCTATGTGCATCTGTCTGAGGCTCAACCATTCTCGTTTCCCTCAAAATCTCCATGATTAGTGGAATAGAAGTGCAAATAATTGTCATATCATACTCATCTCCTAACACTCCTAACCTCCTCTCCAATTGAGTGATGATTGACTCACCATCGATTGAATCAAAGTTCAATCAATGTAAGTAGCCTCGTATGAGTTGAACAAAGGAATATCCCATATAGATCCAAACTTGATGTCACACGCAATGAAGAAAGAATTCGTATTAGTGAGTCACCACATATATATTCGTCAAGCACGTAAGGAGTGGACAAATAACTAATCCACATACCTTATCAATGAGAAGTAAAAACTAGAAGCCTTAAACTTTATAGGCAAATAGTGTAGAAATAGGTACGAATAGGACAAGTTGCTTTCTCAACTTTTACTTTAACAGAATGTGACAATACAAAATATGTGGGGAGGGAATAGAGAAACCTTACACAGAACAAGAAGTGAAGTACTATCGCAGAAAAATTGGAATAATTTATTCAATGAAACGATTGGCTACTTATAGGTTTACAATCCCAATGTTTTCCACATTCACAGGAGCACATTAACAGGACAGATCCACTACTAACAACCTATTAAAGCTAGAGACTCGGTAACATCAAAACTACCAATAATAATAATAAACAATGAAAAGAAAATGATGATAAACTCGGTATTTGCTGGAGTTGAACAATAGTGAACAGTATCCATGCACGTGAACAGTATCCTTCAATACTCCCCCTCAACACCAGCTTCTATCCTTTTCATCATGCTTAGCTGATGACAAAAACTTTCAATCTTGTTGACGCTTAAGCCTTTTGTAAACAAGTCTGCAACTTGATCCTTTGTTCTAATCTGCTCCAATGCAATCTCTCTTTATAAAACTTTCTCCCTAATAAAGTGATAATGCACTTCTACATGTTTAGTTCTTGCATGGAAAACTAGATTTTTTTCCAACCGAATTGCTGATTGATTGTCGCAATACAATGGAACTGCATAATCTATTGGTTGATGTAAATCCTTCATCAATTGTGCAAGCCATGTACTCTCTTGGGCTACCATTATTGCCGCTCGATAATCCACCTCTGTTGTTGACAAGGACACAGTTGGTTGTCTTTTACTGCACCATGAAATTGCTCTAAACCCAAGCATAAAAACATATCCAGTAGTTGAACGTGGAGTATCATAGTCTTCTGTATAGTCAACATCGCAGTGGCCAACTAGTCTGCAATCTTTACATTTCTTGTACATAATACCACAACTGAGCGTACTCTTCACATACCTTAGGATTCGTCGGACTGCTTCTAAATAAGGCTTCTTTGGATTTTGCATGTATCGACTCATCACACCAACTGCATAAGATATATCAGGTCTTGTTAGAGTTAAGTAGATCAAGCTACCTACCACCTGTCGGTACATTATCGCATCCTCCAAGTCCTTCCCTTCATGAGCAAATATCTTAACATTTGACCCCATTGGCGTAAAATTTTTTTTGCAATTGACCATCCCAAACCTTTTCAACAGGTCTCTGGAATATTTCTGTTGGTGAAGAAAGATTCCATTCACTATGATCAACTTCTAAGCCAAGGAAGTGGTTTAGTTGTCCAAACTCTTTCATTAATAACCGAATTGACAAATTCTCCTTTGTTCAGAGAATTTCGTCTTCACAACCTCCTGTAAGAATCAGATCATCCACATAAACTGTCGGACCCCGTTTACGGAGCCCGACGGTCCCGGGTCCTGAGCCAGACTGAAGCCCACTCCCGAGACTGAGCGCCTTGCTGAACCCTGACATTGACACTTGATGCTAAACCTTGACCTGGATCTACTCATGAAACAACCCAAAAACGAAAGACTCAATATTTCCCCATATCCACTAACAAGTCGACTTACACTTCTGGTAAGTCGACTTGTACTGACAAGTCGAGTTATCCTGGTG
>JAOSBM010000003.1:12415865-12434306 GCA_027568955.1 Erythroxylum tenue
AAAATCGGCATTTTCTGACACCGACGACTCGATTTCTCCCATTTTCACATAATATCAAGCTATAATCTTACTAAAAATAAGTTAGAATAACTTATACTTACTTGATCTAAGCTTCCCGAACCTCAAAATCTCCAAAAACCGCAAATCTCAAAAATCCCTCTTCTTCTCCTCTCTAACCGTCGACGTTCCCCTTCTTCTTCTTCTTCTAATTTCTTTTCTCTTTTTCTTTTCTATTTATACTCTTACTTCACCTAACCCTAACCCAAATACAAAGACCTTTTTACCCTTGGTCCATTTAATCCAATTAATCAATTTTAATTCAATTCTAACCTTAACATAATTCATCCCCAATTAACTAATATAATACGACCACAAAATTAAAATCATGCCTCAAAATAATTAAACAGGTTTGGGATCCAACATAATAGCTGTCATAACTTAATCGCATATGCCACAAGTCTGTCGTCTCGTTCCTTCTCGTCTTGTCTACATATGCAGTTTCTGCAGACATCACGTAGATTGACTCCAGCTTTCATCCCTTCATTAACGGCTCTTCTATTATCTCAAGGTCCTGATAAACCTTCACATCTTGTGGGACAAAGAGAACAAAATGGCCAGAAGATGTTAACTGCACCACTGAGAGAAGATTTTTCTTCATACCTGGGACATGATAGACATTTAGCAACGCAACCTCAGTATCACCACATTGGGGGGAGACTATTGTATTACTGATGTGAGCTATTGGTAACTTTGAGTTGTTTGCTGTCACCACCACTCGACTTCCCTTGTACTCTGTTATGTTTTGCAGCTTCTCTTTATCACCGGTCATATGGTTTGAACAGCCTAAGTTAATGATCCAATCTTTTTGCTCAAATGTTGTTGCTGTTAAAGCCAACTCCTCATCTTCAGCAATAACTAATGCCTCAGCATCTTATTCCTCTTCGTTTTTAGAAGTAGTTACATTACCCTCAACCAGCCTCTTCTTCGACCAGCAATCTTTTGCCATGTGACCCTTCTTGTCACAATTATAACATTTCCCTTGAAATTTCTTATTGTTGCTATAATTCTTTGAAGCTCCCCCTGATCTAGAACTTCCATCTCCTTGATGACTCTTTGCCTTGTCATCATTCTTTTTAAATCCACCAACAGTGTTTTTCTTGAAGTTCCCTTTGCTTTTTTTGGTGTAGAGCGCTTCTTCTTCACGCTTCGATGAAATTCCAACCATTTGCTTGGCCATTGCTTCTTGACCAATCAGCAGGTTTTCAAACTCAACAAGTGATGGTTGGTTTGGCCATCCCTGTACTGCAGCAACAAAAATTCCGTATTCAAACCTCAAACCATGGATAATTATTCTTTTCATCCTGGTTTCACCAATTGGAGCAGTTAGATCCAATTCTAAAATTTCAAGGCATATCGACTTCACCTTGTGGAAATACTAGGCAATCGTCATATCACGTTGCGATGTTGATAGCAACTCGTTCTCTAGAAGTTGCAACCTTGTATCATTCTTGGGCAGCAAGCGTGTCCCAAGCTTCTTTTGGTGTTTTGGCATCACGACTGTGCTCCAATACATCTTCTTCGATGGTTGTTTTGAGAACAAACATTGCTTTCCCTACCTTAATTATCCACTTTCGCAAAGTTCCATTCCCATCCTCTGCTTCTGGTTGTGTAACTTCACTTCCGGTGACAACCTCCCAAAAATCTTGGCCCTGCATATATTACATCATACATGTTGCCCATGTATTGTAATTCTGGATATTAAGCTTCTTGACCCCTCCAACTAGTTGAAAATCACTCATCGTGCTGACAAAAGAACCTGGCTTGCTCTGATACCAAGTGTAGAAATAGATACAAATAGGACAAGTTTCTTTCTCAGCTTTTACTTTAACAGAATGTGACAATACAAAGTATATGGGGAGAGAACAGAGAAACCTTACACAGAACAAGAAGTGAAGTGCTACCGTAGAAAATTTGGAATATTTTATTCAATGAAATGATTGCCTACTTATAGGCTTACAATCCCAATGCTTTCCACTTTCACAGGAGCACGTTAGCAGGACAGATCCACTACTAACAACCTACTAAAGCTAAAGACTCGGTAACAGCAAAACTACCAATAATAATAATAAACAATGAAAAGAAAATGACGATAAACTTGGTATTTGTTGGTGTTGAACAATAGTGAACAGTATCCATACACGTGAACAGTATCCTTCAATAAATAAGGCCATACCAAGGCTACATCTTGCCAATAATCGGTGGAATGGACCTCTGGGTAGTCCTTATCAGTCCTAGTCCTATAAGGATGCTAGTGCCGTATGTTCCTCGTTGTAGAACTTAGCATAGATGTTGAATCGATTATAACTGCAATGGTGATGGACGCATCCACCCAAAATTGGATGATCGAGTTATTAAGTGGCTTTATTCTCATTTACTTGGCTTCTACACAAAAGGTCCAACACCAACTCCCGATATACTGGCTCTATGATGTTAAAGAACTCTTGTCAACCGTCAAACTTGATTGTCCTCCACACCCTAAGCTCTAAGTCAAAATCTCCCTCAGACCCGCCCCCCAATTTATATACCACGACACCTCCAATTTCTTTGTGTGCAAAATTTTATATTGCTTTAACACAACTCAGTCATAAAGTAGAGGAGCAAATAAGCTAACTACTCCATAAGTGGCACAGGAGATGGAATATCTACTATAGGTGGGTGTTAAGGCTCAGATTCCCTAGGCACAAACTGCCCATAAGGTAAATGGTAACTCTCGATCTTTTATGGTAGGGTTGGTCCTCCTCATTCGCTATGCTACACTAAGGTGCGACTCGTTTAATTATGTTAAACAACCTAAAAATTTAACACATTAGCTTCCAATCATCTTAAATATAACCTCACATTAGCAAAAGCAGGTAGTGCAAAATGAATGTGATGTAACACCAAACATCAACTATACGTCAAATACCAATGTCACAACTTTGAAAGTGTTAAAATATCATCATATGAAATTACTAATGAACCACATGAAAAATACATCACTTTTCCATATTCATACTCCTCTCACATTTATACATAAACAAAACCACGATCATCAATCCACAATGCCATTTTAAAAACCAATACAATCAATATCCTCCATTAAAGTTTCTTAACAAAATCCATTATTTATTAATCCACATTCAAACAAATATATGTCAAAAGATAGATGAAAAATAATTTAAAGATATAAAGTAGGACAGTCTAGGATAGATCATAATTCCATTTTCATCCATAATTATAATCCAAAAGTACCCCTAAGTTAAAGTCAAGTATTAATCCACAATATAATTCCAAAAATGGCAAGAACATAACCCACACAAGTTTCTCCAAACAATCCAAATTTGATGCATATGTTAAATAACTGCTAATAGGAAGAAGCATACCTTTAATTTAGGTAATTGAGGATCAAATGAGGATAAGAAAACTTTGCAATTAAACAAAAACCCTAAGTTTGTAGAAATTGGTTGTTTTTTCTTCCTTCAATAGAGGTGGTTCTAACTCAAAATTGTTGGTGTGTAGTGAGTGTGGCTAAGGAGAAACATGTGGGAGGAAAAATGGAATGGAAAGTGTATGAGGTAGGATTGGATTGAGAGAAAATCAAAAGAAAATCATGAGAGAAACAAAATTCTTTTTTATCGCAAACATTATTCTACAATGTTAAATAATCAATGAACACAAGACTTACATGGTAAGGAGTTACATATTGTGTTCAAGACATAGGCAATATAGGTTTGTATCAGTACAACACGGGGTTCATATGAGAGCTACATGAGGCATGTTAGTTACATCGGGAAAACATGGATTAGTGATCATATAACACGAGTTAGGCACAAATGGAACACGGTACCATATTAATTCAGTAAACAAATATAAAAAGAAACAAAGGTGACATGAAATAAACACAATGAGAACATGATCTCATGCTATTGTTATGTTATAAAATCTTCAAATTTTATTTTTGCGCGAAGAAGAGCGTGACCTCTACACACCAACATGTTGACAAACACGATCGATATATGGCGTCATGTTTGAAAAGGGTGCTCTCGACTTCTATAGCAAAGAGAACAAATGTAACACATCACCTTATCTCCCTCGTGTTATGCATGTAAGAGTTTAGATTTTACCTTATCTAACGTGGGGGGAAGTAACACCCCCTATACGGAATCTACAACCATCCACATATATGGAAACCAATTTCCTGTGCATACATTCATGACATACATTTCTATTTAATACTATACATATACATACAAAATTTCACATCACTTAACATTACCATTTAAAAGTAGTATTACATCTTTATATTTACATGATAATCCAAAAAGAAAACACATATTTTCCTTCATTACATGTACAATCATCTTTAACTAAAACAAATTCCAAAGGTACTTTTCTCCTAGATGTTGGTTTTGGTTCTTACAGGTATTCCCTGTACCTCACTCCTATGACTTAGACCTACAAGGATTAACACTCATGCTAAGCTTGAAAGCTTAGTGGGGAAAATATTTAGTTTGGATTACGACTTACAGCAGTCATCCGCCAAGCGCACGCATTCGTAAACATCACAACTCATATAAATAGTGATAGCATACTTAATCAAAGTACATAATGCAAACATGCTTCAATATGTTATTCATATACCGTAAATTCACATTCATAAGCCAAACATTGATATTCAATGCTCATTGATACAAATTATCAATACAAATGCAAATGCTCATTAATACCAATTATTTATGTTGTCATACTGTATTTATTGTTTATAACCATTTACTTTACTTTCTGTGTTAAGCCTGGACATTCCTGTGAGTATGGATAATGGGAGCTGTGGATATCCGAAGATATCAATCTGCGGATACTTAAAAGTATCGACCTGTGGATACCCGAAGGCATCAAACTATAGAAAACTGAAGGTATCAAATTGTGGATACTCGAATGTATCAAACTGTGGAGACACTATAGCTCAAAATGAAGACAACAGTGGTGTCAAAACTATAGCAGCTGCACTGTAACCCTATAGGCATGCCTATCTATCTACCACCAAGACAATAGATCAGGCACTATAACATTTCTTTTAACCATTTGCCAATTTCACAATTCATATATTGACAAATCATATGATACACATTTCAAGTCATAAAATATGTGTTTGCATTCATACATGCAAGTCAAAACTTTCCACCATTAGAAGGGTATCAAAATCACACTTTTATAATCATACTATATACATATAAGCAATAAATATGCGTACCCATTTATGTACATGTAAATTTTCTTTAGTATGCATTATGCTCAATATTAAATTCCAATGTTCAATCAACCAATTCACATGGTAAGACCTATTTCATTTATTTCTCTTTGTTTGAAAAGTTCCATACATATTCAAAAAGGTATAGATATGACTCAGTAAAAATTGGAAATGAAAACAAACTCAAAATAGTGCAATTGCCTTCCCGTCGTGTCCCCTGCCCAGAATTTATACCTTCCCTTGTTCTGAAATTTTCATATAGAAAATGTTCGAATTAGGCTTGTATTCTTCTGGAAATTTGTTTCCCTATCTCTCTAGTTTCCAAATCACGAAAAATCAAGTCATTTGGCCTTCTAAATCATGAGATATAAACCAAACATCACAAGCTACTCCAAAATAGGGGCAACATCAGGTCACCATTTTTTATCTCAATTTATAATGTAAAAAAGCCATAATTAAGTTAGAGTCTCTTCTGGAGATTTCTATTTCTATGTCTTAGTTTACATATGAAACTAAAATCACCCAATTTGGAGGTCTATAGGTTTATATATGATCCAAACAATGTGACTAGTTCAACAAACCCTAGATAGAATTCCATTACATGATACTCTCTTATCATATTCAACCAATTCTATGTAAGGTAACACCAAAATAAAATCAAAGCATCATCCCCATTCCACATCTAAATGAATCTTTGTATCCATTCAAACATACACACAAAAAGATATTAGACTAAATGTAGTCTCAAACCTTAACATTGGCAAAGTAGTTCTTCTAATGCCTTTCCTTCCCTTCCTCTTTCTCACCAACTAGAAACACCACAAATACACATCTCATTCTTACTTTCAACCTTATAATTTCGGTTATTCATAAGCGAAGTAAGAATGATGAAGATGAGAAGACAAACCATAAACTTTTACCTTCATTTTCACCTAGGATTAGCTTGATTCCTTATGTAAAAATGGTGTGATTAAGGAGATGGAATGCAAAGGAGGTGAGAAGAGAAAATTATGCCCTACTTATATGTCCCTCTCCCCTCTCTTCTACTCCCCTCATGAATATTCTAGTCTTAAACACATGTTTTAATCCCATTAGACCATATGTTACAATCCTATTAGATCATGTGTTACAATTCGTTGGACCATATGTTACAATCCTATTGGACCATGTAGTACAAATATATTGGACACACACATGCTTTAATCTTATTGGTCACACATGCTTTAATCATATTAGTCACACATGCTTTAGTCCATAAGTTGACTTTAGGAAAATTGCACATTTAGTTCTTCTTCTTCCTTTAGTCCCCCCATTGGCACTTAATCTCATCAATTAATTTCATCTCATCCATATTTTCCGTCTAAGTATGTATGTCCATGACGAAATGAGAAAATTACTCATTTACCCATGTCTTTTACATTAAGTGTCATTATGTCTCTTACTATGCTTAAATGCACTTAATTTGTTACATGCGCTTCTTAATACATCCTAGACATGCTATAATACTTCTAGGATATATGTTGGGGCCTTATAGGGCATGCTTAGAGGCATGTTTAGCATACTTAAAATTGGATCTAAAACGGAACCTACAAGTTGATATGTTAATCTCGTGTTCATTACTAGCACTTACTTCTTCATGCAACAGGGACATGGGATCGACATGCGAGGGTGTTCTCCTACACAAAAACTACATGTGGTTGTGTTGTGCATCATATTCATATATGATACTGTCGGCTTCTCAGCTAGAATTTGTTGCTCTAACGCTATGGAAGACAAGGAAAGGACATGTCGGGTTGTTTAAAAACATGTTGTAAACGCAATACTATATTTGTCCAGTTTTCAATTCAGCTACTAAACATGATGTAAACATGATAACATATTTATCCAATGTTCAATTTAGTTAGTCTGAGCTTCTCAAGTGAGATTTGATGTAGGTCAACAAAGGAGAAACACAAGGGCATATTTCCTATCCTATTCACTTATCAACCTACAAAACTTGACTAATGTTAAGTCCAAGTAGCATGAAAAACTAACAAGTAAATCATTATCAATTTATACTTCAATCTATGATTTTAACGATTGCTTGAACTCGAAACAAAGTTTAAGCATCAAAACAAAATAAAGAAGTTTAAGCTAATCAAATCAAATCAAAATTAAAGCATCAAGAATGTTAGGTTGCCATACTTGTAGAATAGATGGCTTTCAATTTCATTTTTCACTCCAAGGCAAGTTTAGGTTGGTCCAATAATGTTGTCCTCGTAAAATCACTTAAGTGAATCGTCAATTTTGTAAATAAAAATGCTTACTTGCCTTAATAATGTTATATTAAAAAAAATATCTACTATCCAACAAGTTACACAAATGTTAAACTATCATAACAAGGAAAGAATACGTGATAATCATGAGGTTAAGACCTTATAAACTACCAAAAACCAACCAACCAACTAACTGATTCAACAATTAGGAGGCCACAGTGTAATTGAAGATCAATGCCTCAACAATTAGATCTAGAAGGGCCGTCTCTCTCTCGTCATTTTTTTTAAAGAAAACACCCAAAACATACATCGGCCAATAAGATCTTGCTTTACCATTTCCTCTCTAACCTTTCTCTTCACTCTTTCATTTCCCCAAATCATCAATTCATATTTCCATTCCTACCCTCAACCCCTCCTCCACTTTTGCCCTTTTCCTCCTCTCCATTTTTGTTTGTTCAAACCCTAACTCCTTCTCTTCCTTCCTCCATACACAAAGATACAATCTTTTCAACTTCAATTTTGCATTGAAACAATAATATCGTATAATTGCGTTCCGTAGTTTTGGGTTGGTGTATTTGGAGATCGGAGATGAGTAATCAGAAGAAGAGAAACTTCCAGATAGAGGCATTCAAACACCGGGTGGTTGTGGATCCCAAATACGCCGATAAGACCTGGAAGGTTCTCGAACACGCTATCCGTGAGATTTACAATCACAACGCTAGTGGCCTCAGCTTCGAAGAACTCTACAGGTACCACCTCTCCATCCCTCCCTTTTTTTCTCTCTTTTGATTCAGGTTAGGGTTTATGTGGGAAGATTTTCATAATCCCTAATCATACTTATGGCGGTTAGGGTTTATGCTTCATTGAAAAAATAAAAAACAGCTTTGAAGATTGGAACAAAGTAATCAACCAAACAAGACCTTAGCTGTATAAGGGGAAAAAGCCTCACGTAGGATTTCTTTGTAATTTGATTTCAGGAATGCGTACAATATGGTCCTTCACAAATTTGGTGAGAAGCTCTACTCTGGTTTGGTCACAACTATGACTTCACATCTTAAAGATATATCCAAGTCTATTGAGGCTGCTCAAGGAGATTCGTTCCTGGAGGAGCTTAACAGAAAATGGAATGATCACAACAAAGCATTGCAGATGATCAGGGACATTTTGATGTATATGGACAGGACTTACATCCCTAGTACACATAAAACCCCTGTTCACGATCTTGGACTCAATTTGTGGAGGGATAACATCATACATTCTGCCAAAATCCAGACAAGGCTCCTAAATACACTTCTTGAGTTGGTTCACAGAGAACGCACTGGTGAAGTTATTGATAGGGGGTTGATGCGGAATATAATTAAGATGCTGATGGATTTAGGGTCTTCTGTTTACCAAGTGGATTTTGAGGAGCCCTTTCTTGATATATCAGCAGAATTTTACAGAGGTGAATCTCAGAAGTTCATTGAGTGCTGTGATTGTGGAGACTATCTTAAGAAGGCTGAGAAACGATTGTTTGAAGAGATCGAAAGAGTGACCCATTATTTGGATGGCAAGAGCGAAGTCAAGATAACTAATGTGGTGGAGAAGGAGATGATCGCTAACCACATGTTTAGATTGGTCCACATGGAGAATTCTGGATTGGTGCATATGCTTCTTGATGATAAATATGAAGATTTGGGAAGAATGTATACCTTGTTCCGACGTGTTCATAATGGTCTTTCACTAATACGAGATGTAATGACCTCTCACCTAAGGAAGACTGGCAAGCAACTAGTTACTGATCCTGAAAGGTTGAAGGATCCAGTGGAATTTGTTCAGCGATTGTTGGATGAAAAAGATAAGTATGATAGCATCATAAATTCAGCATTCAGCAATGACAAGACGTTCCAGAATGCTTTGAATTCTTCCTTTGAATACTTCATTAATCTTAATGCTCGATCTCCTGAATTCATTTCGTTGTTTGTAGACGATAAACTTCGAAAAGGTCTAAAAGGTGTTAGCGAGGAGGATGTTGAAGTTATTCTTGACAAGGTGATGATGTTGTTCCGCTACTTGCAGGAGAAAGATGTGTTTGAAAAGTATTATAAACAGCACTTAGCTAAACGGTTACTATCAGGAAAAACTGTTTCTGATGATGCTGAAAGAAGTCTGATTGTCAAGCTTAAGACAGAATGTGGATATCAATTCACTTCAAAATTGGAAGGCATGTTTACAGACATGAAGACCTCTCAGGACACAATGCAAGGGTTTTATGCAGCCCACCCTGAGCTTGGTGATGGACCAACATTGGTTGTCCAGGTTTTGACTACTGGATCCTGGCCCACTCAGCCAAGTGTTACCTGTAATTTACCTGCTGAAATGTCAATTTTGTGCGAGAAGTTCAGGTCATATTATCTCGGGACCCATACTGGTCGTAGATTGTCATGGCAAACTAACATGGGCACTGCAGACATCAAAGCAACCTTTGGGAAGGGCCAGAAACATGAATTGAATGTCTCCACCTACCAGATGTGTGTTCTCATGCTTTTTAATAATGCTGATCATCTTAGCTACAAGGAGATTGAGCAGGCAACAGAGATTCCTGCTTCAGATTTAAAGAGGTGCCTGCAATCCATGGCATGTGTAAAGGGAAAGAATGTTCTCCGGAAAGAGCCCATGAGTAAGGACATTGGTGAGGAAGATGCATTTTGTGTTAATGACAAGTTCACAAGCAAGTTCTATAAGGTTAAGATAGGAACTGTGGTTGCACAGAAGGAATCAGAACCTGAGAAGCAAGAAACCCGGCAAAGGGTGGAGGAGGACAGGAAGCCTCAGATTGAAGCTGCAATTGTTAGGATCATGAAATCAAGGAGGGTGCTGGATCATAATAATATAATCACTGAGGTGACCAAGCAATTACAGTCACGTTTCCTGGCCAATCCTACAGAGATTAAGAAAAGGATCGAATCTCTCATTGAGAGGGATTTCTTGGAGAGAGATAGTTCGGATAGAAAATTGTATCGTTATCTTGCTTGAAGCTTGAACAATTTACGTTACTTTTCTTGTGAGATGAATTAACATTGGCAATCTGAAATGTACCTCTGTCAGTCGAAAATTGTTTCAGCTCTGCAAGTATCTTTGATTTTAATGAATATGCTTTCCCCGATGGCCTGTTTTACAAGCTAGATTTATGCCGTTTCTGTGTTGCTTATTTTCCAATTGAGAAGGTTGCTGCCATTAGATTGATGGGAAAGTGCGAGACTTTGTACTGAAAAGTTACACAAAATTTGGGAGCCCATCTACCTACAGAAAGTTTGACTAAGATCTGCAGCTCTTATGCTTCTATTCTGCCAGGAATTTTGGCTCGAGCAGAAGAGATATGGCCTCACTCAAGCCGGATAGGGTTCAGGTAAGGATTGTGGAAATAAGAGGGCGAGAGAAAAACATATGTATGTCCTTAATAATTGTTTCCTTTGATTTCTAGTTGAAAGGGAATGTCCGCCAGCTGCCTTTGGGCAACCTTGAAGCTTTGCTCTGTGCCAGGGGCTCAAATATCTAAAAGTCTGAATCTGCTCAGAGATTGTTATTTTAGTTTTGCTTTGAAGTTGACGTAGTATTTTTGCTAGTGCTATTAATATTATTGTTTAATAGCCGTGGATTGTAATCTCGTTTCACTTGGAACATTCAGTAATGTTTATTGGGCAGTAATGCACATTAGATCTTCACATCAATCATAACCACCGCTACTGCACATCTGCTAACGTGCAAGAATATTGATCAAAGGGTTGGACCATGAACCAGAGAAAAATTGGTCACTTCTAACAGTTTAACCATTGGTGAAGAGTCGATGAACATGGAAATGATGAATAGTTTGTTATTAGTAATGTTGATACAGTAATTGGCAATGAAATAAACCGGGATTATGAATAATTGTTAAAAGGTGAGCTTCCTCCATATCCGCGTCCATACCAATCAATAAGGTATCGAACTTCTAGCCTTTTAGGTAGATGAAGAGATCAAATCCTCGCGTCTTCCGCGAGATTCGTTTGTCAGACCAGAGGTGAGAGTTCACAGTTTGGCATCAACACTATCGACATATCACCTGATATAAATCAAACGAGTAAGAGATCGAAGACATCGGTAAGTAAATTACAATTTTCAAGACTTTGGTCCATACTCTAACTGATCTTCTTTAGAGATGAGGATGCGATCTCGTATATCTGAGAATGTCCTCACATCTGCACCCCATAACCTGCTTATCCAGATAATAGCAAGTATAATGGTCCCACATCTTAGGTAGTCTTTTTCTTGCAGCTGAGGAACATCTAAGGCATCCATGACCCAACTCCATGATGCAAGTTATTCATTCATATAGTACTCGTAGAATTAATCAAGTATAAACTGGATTGACAAGATGAAGGTTAAAATACACAAACACGTTTCTTTAAGTGTTTCGACAAGTTCCAAGCACTTACCAACAATCAATCCCAACGGCATTGGCCCCCTCCTTATCTGCCCTTTGGTCATCTCCAACATGTACTGCGTTGCCAGCCTCTACACTTAACTGATCTGCAAAAGGGAATGGGTATACATTACTCGTTCTGTGCAGGGGCTGCCATAATATTACTGTTTTGAACTTTTCTTGAAAATAAATCATCACAGGTGCGGTGTCTTATCTGACATACCTAAAGCAGCATAAAATATCTTTGGATCTGGTTTTTCATAACCAACCTCAGAAGATATAATTAGAGCGTCAAACCTGGAAAAGGGAAGAATTATCCTCAACATTCCAACACCAAGAGAGTATATTCGCACATCATAACATCCTAAACTATCTAGTTCAAAACTGTTGAGATAAAAGGGCATATTCTCGAAGTAAAATGCCAGATGCCAATGACAAGATAAAGATTGATATTTAATTTTTCTCTGAATTTGAGTCAAGTCACATAAGGATATTGGACTTGCATTCACTCAATGGGGGAGACTAGGAGAGATAAATTTCAGGCTTCTCAGTTCTAAATTCTCCAGTGAGTAGATGAAAGCAACGTATCACCATGTTAACCATTAGGCTATATACAAAAGACAACATTACAATGGTTAATAAGCAGCTCAATTATAAACCAAAGAGATGTCATTGACACAACAAAAATAGAAAAGCCGACTGAAGCTTACAGTTCTATAACATTTAGATCCTTCAACAGTTTCCTCAAGCGTGTGTCAAAATTGGAGACGACAGCAATCCTAACTGTGCAATCACTCACAAGTTAGCAATAACAAATATTTGATGATATTATGATTTATACTGCAAGATTTCAGGAGAATACAAGATGAGAATGACCTCCAGCATCTTTTAGAAGGACCATTGTTTCATAAGCCCCATCAGGAAGATGCCATGCATCACCATTTGCATAGTACTGAATAAAGCAGCCAATAGGACATCAGACAAAGCCTCCAACATCACATTATAAATTGATAAGCTCATTTACAGTTGGTCTACAGGAATAAATGCAAGTTACATGAAGCTTTGGCAGATTTGTTTTGGAAAATGATATTTAGCTGTAATGAAACTGAATTTTTCCTGTGAAACATTACCTTATATACTTCTTCAAAATAATAATTATCCACACAACCAGTTGCTTCAGAGACTACAAACTTCCAAAAAGGTCTGCCATCTCCCTGTTAACAATAGAAAATTTGATTCCAAGAATGAGCTTCAAGTAGCACAGCAGAGGTACCAAAAATCTTGATCCAATTAATTGAAGAAGCCACTGAATGATAAAAGAGGGAAAGAGCACTACATTTAATCAATTGGTTAAATAATGTGATACTGTCCATCCTTTGTAGTCTAATTCTTTAACATTGTTACAGATTAGACAAAATGAGATAAGATATGATTCATATATGCTTAGATTGTAACAGTCAGTACATCTTAAAGATTGATTATAGGCTTTGATTATAAAGATATTATTCTGTAATTAGTAGTTCACTAGCTATTATAAATATGTATCAATGCTCTGTACAAAGATATCAATATAAATATTTTGTTATCATTTAGTCTTGATATTAAAGTTCAACAAGCTCAATAGGAGTCCAAGGTGGTAATGAGTTTTTTTATTGTTCTTAACTCTCAATTTGAGGTTGTCATGTCTCAGATTCCTTTGAGTGCTGAGGTTTCTCCCTTGTACGAGGTCTTTGCTCAAATACTCGGCACAAATGTTAGTGCGTTTGTTAATCCCAACATTCATAATTCTAGTGCTCTTGAGGAATAATACTAGAAAGTCACCTCATAAGAATAATAACAAAAAAGGAGGGACAAGAATTTCGGACAATAAGAATCATAATGCAAAAAGAATTATTTGTTGATATTGTTATGAGTCGGGCCACACCAAAAGCATAGGTCAAAAGCTGCTAAATAAATATCGGAAATCTCATTATGCTCATGTTGTAGCTACTCCTACTAAACCTCGGAAAACAGGCTAGAAAAGATAATTACATTTTTTGCACATGAATTTCCTAATTCATCTAATACTAAGAAATATTAAAAAGTTCATCTCATCCTATCACTGCTATTACTAACTCATACTTATTTGTCTTCTTTCCTCTTCCTCACAATTGGTCATTGATTTTGGTACCTTGAATCATATAATTGGCAATTCCAATCCTTTTTACTTTCCATAAACAATCATCTCCTTTTCACATTAGCTTAGCTGATGGATCTACTTCTTTGTTATTAGTCCGACGATGTTATCTATTACTGTCCTTGTCTCTTAAATCTACTAGGATTTTCCTTTGATTTAATATTTGTGAATAAACTCGCTTTGGAATATAGTTCTTTTTTTCCTTCTTGGAACATAATTCTTTTTGGAACCAAAAAGGGATATGTGCTACTGTCCAAATCCTAACAAATATCTTATGTCAATCAATGTTACATTTTTGGAACACAGTTCCCTTTCTTCTTCATCGATTCCTAACAAGGAAGATGATGATCTTTTAGTTTACAACAGCACTTATCAGACCACAAATGTTATCTCTACACATGATACTACACAACCACAACCACCGCCTATTCGCTTGATCTATTCTAGAAGAAGAGATCATCTTGTCACAAGTTTGGTACCATTCTCCTCTTCGACACCAAATCCAACAATCGATGACCTTGATCTCCCAATTTTCTTTGCAAAGGTAAACATCAATGCATTTATTCTATTTCCTCTTTTGTTTCTTGTGATCATTTGTCTTCCTCTTTCCTTTTTTTTGGCCTCACTTGATTCCGTGACTCTCTCAAAAATTGTTCACGAATCCTTATCTCATCCTAGTTGGCGTGATGCTATAATAGAGGAATTAAATACTTTAGTTGCTAATGGTATATGGTATTTAGTGAACTGACCCATCAGCAAGAAGGATATTGGATGTAAATAAGTGTTCGCGGTCAAAGTCAATTATGATCGATCTGTGGCTCGACTTAAAGCAATTGTGTAAAAGCTCATGTTCAAACCTATCATGTGAATTTTTATAATACTTTCCCTCAAGTGCTAAATTGACCTCGATTTGTCTATTCATTTCTATGACAGCTACTTATGATTGGTCCTTACATCAGTTAGACATCAAGAATGTCGTCTTACATGGTGACCATCAGGAGGAAGTGTCTATAGAGCAACCAAATGGGTTTGTTGCAAAAGGGGAGTACGAAAATGTTTGACATCTTCAAAAGTCCATATACGATTTAAAATAGAGTCCTCATGCTTGGTTTGAAAATTTTACTTAGGCAATGAAAGAGTTAGGCATGAATGAAAGAGTTAGGCATGAATAAGAGAAAATATGACCACTCAATATTATATAAACATTATGAATGTAGTACCATTCTCCTTGTTGTGTATGTGGATGATATTGTCATAACTAAAAGAGACACGATAGGCATTTCATCTTTGATATGCTTCCTACATAATCAGTTTCGCAAGAAAGATTTGGGGGTTTTGAAGTATTTAGGGTAGAGGTAACAAAAAGCAAGAAAGGCATTTTTTGTCTCAAAGAAAATATGTAATTGTCTCAAAGAAAATATATAATTGATCTATTAACCAAAATCGGAAAGATGGGGGCTAGGCCATACAATACTCTTATAATCCCTAATTTACAGCTCACTAAAGGTGGAGAGATGTTTGAATGCCTTAGAAAATATAAGAGATCGGATGAAAAATTGAATCATCTTATAGTAACTCGTCCTGATATTACATCTTCTATCAATATTGTAAGTCAATTTATGTCTTCTCCAACCATTCATCATTGGGCTACTCTAGAACAAATCTTATGTTACTTAAAGGGAGCTCTTGGACTAAAGATACTATATAAAAATCATGAATATACTCATATCGAGTGTTTCTCATATGATAATTGTGTAGGCTCTAAGATTAACTGAAAATCCACTATTGGCTACTATGTCTTTGTTGGATAAAATAGTCTCATGGAAAAGCAAGAAGCAATATATCGTGTCCAAATCCACTGCATAATCTGAATATAGAGCTATGGAATAGTCATTGTGTGAGATGATGTCAATATATCAACTCTTAATGGAAATTGGTTTTAAAATCTCAATACTAAAAAAGTTGTTGTGTGATAATTAAGTTGCTGTACATATTACTTCTAATCATGTATTTCATAAACAAGCAAAACATGTTGAGATATTGTCACTTTGTGAATTAGTGCAACAAAATTTGATCTCTACATGATATGTCAAAACTGGAAACAACTTGGTGATATTTTCACAAAAACTCTAAATGGAGCTCGGATCAATTATATTTGTAACAAACTGAACATGATTAACATCTATACTCAAAATTGAGGGGGAGTGTTACAGATCAGATAAAATGAGATTAGATAAGAAGTTCATATTTGATAAGATTATTAATAGTTAGTATATCCTAAGGATTGATAATAGAATAGACGTGATTATAGGGTTATTATTTTATAATTTGTTGTTCATTAGCTAGTATAAACATGTTTCAATACTTTGTACAAAGATATCAATATAAAAATACCTTTCTCCATAGCTTACACATATGAAATAGAAAGGAAAAAAGAAACAACATGAATTAGGGTTTTGCAAACTAAACAGGTAGCCCCCTTGACAAAGGTTGCCAAGGTAGGAATAGATTTTGAATATTGCACTAAAGATTATAACTTTGGGAAATAAACCTAAACTTAACAAGCAAATAGAAGTTACCAAAAAAAAAATCATCTTAGCATATGAGCAACCTTTTGGAAGCTCTTTTCAACGTACTGTGCTGCATCCAATCCATTTAATTTACAACTTCAATTACGTACTAAAACGAAGGTTGCTTTCAATAAAGCAAGCCTCCTCCATATGCAGCAAAGTTAGCTTCTTCTCATAGTTATTTACCATTAATAAACAAGAGCTGTGAAGATAAAGAACTATAGTGGTTGACAGAAGAATGAGTAGTGTTGTATCACATTGGAGCATGAATTAAATCCAAATTACAACTTTGATGGGAAATTCGTACTTTTTGAATAACGCTTAACTAGCAAGAGAAACATTTGTCACAGCACAACATGAAATCATTAAAGAGCCAAGTGGGGACTTAAAAAGCTTCTCCAAGGATTGCATAACCCAACAAATGTTTGAGAGACAGAAAACAGAAAACAGAAAATGGTCAGTCAAAGCATAGAAACAGAAAACAGTATAGCAAAGACCTCAACAAAAAGCAGAATTCCATAACTTAGGAACTTTGAACAGAGTGAAAATTTTGTGTGAAAATGCAAATATAACGGAAAAAGTAGACACGCTCAGTTTAGAAAGCAAAAAAACTACCTGATAACGGAGTTTTTTAGGCCATGAAGCAGCAAAAGCTCTCTTAAATCCCTGTTTTATTTCAGCTGGACTAGCAGTTACACCTGAAACAATTAGGCATATATTGAATTCGGCTATGATCAAAACAAAAGAAGTCATGTACATAACTTAGCAGGGGGTTTGTGTGACCCAAGGAGTCCTGGCTACTCGAAGTTGCTCATTTAGCATCGAAATAACAGCTCCCAAACATAGTCACAGTTTTTTGTGCTTGTTGAAATGCACAAGATAAAAAGCACTTAACAGGTATAGAAAAACTAAGAATGAAACTAAATAAACCATATTTTCTTCCAATGGAGACATAGGCTTCTTCAACAGGCTTGGCCAATTGCAAAAGGGTTCCACCAGCATCAAGCAATAAAGCATCATACGCTCTTTTAACAGATTTTATTCCTCCTAAAATGCACGAAGTTACAGAATTTAGTCAAATTATGAGATACCCAAATGGTCTCTGATTCTTCTATTGGTTAACGATGAAACAACGCAAAAAAAAGGTATAAACTTAGGGAAGGAAATTGACCAGAGTGGGTGGACATGGGAGACAAATGGAGGGAATTTGAGAGCCTTAGATTGAAAGGCTTCAAAGCTCTGAGGAGAGCACTGCCATGAAAGCACATCGTCAAGCAAGGTTCCATTGTGAGTGACCTATGCTTGGAGGATCGAACTGTACGTGTTTTATGCCACTGCTGCGGAGGAAATCGCAAAGCAAAAGGTAATTACAATGTTCACTTGAAAATCGCATTGTCATTAGATGAACATTTTTCCTTTTCGAATACTTACTTGAAACAATTAAATACTATTTTATCACCAATTTTATAATTTAACGGCAAAATTATATAATTACCTTTTTAAGATCTGTTTGGTTTGATGGTTTGGGATGGAAAGGGATGGAACATAACATATTTCTATTGTTTATTTGAGGGTTTCATAATGGAATGAGATAGAAGCGGAGGGTTTCATGTTACGTTCCATTCCATCCTAAACAGTGAAAATAAGAAACCTCCGATTCGGAGGGTTTAGGATGGAACGTAAACTAATAAATACATACTACCTAATATACC
>JAOSBM010000003.1:12457322-12473451 GCA_027568955.1 Erythroxylum tenue
TTAATTAAGCTCAAAGGACCAAAATAGCCCTCCTTGTAAGCCTTAAGCCTTAAAAGCATTAGTGATCTACCTAAATTACCCTTACACCATCTTATTCTTGTAATTTCTAACAACATATTAAACTCTAATTTTAACTAATCCCTCCATTTAATATTTCTTAACCTAAGCAATTCAAATCCTCAATTTATTCTAACCAAAAGAAAATTATCAAAATAAACCTGAAAATAAAATAAACATGCTTATTTACTAAGAAAAAGGAATCGGGGTCTAACATGATCAACATTTATCTAAATCCCCAGTATAATCAGAATCACAATATCCAACTACCCATTGGTAGTCTTGCTTATCCCACTGAAATTCCAAACCAACATCTACGGTGTTCAGAATATAACATAGAATCCATTTCACAGCTTGCCAATATTTCTTTACAGGATCATGCATATACCTGCTCACAACCCAAACTGCCTGTGAAATGTCGGGCTTTGTACACACCATAACATACATCAAGCTACCAACTGCATTTGCATACGGTGCTTTAGTTATGTACTCTCGTTATGCATCTTTCTTTGGAGATAAGGATGCATTGGGCTTTATATGAGGAGAGAGCGGAGTACTAACATGTTTTGACTTTTCATTCATGCCAAAATGTTGTAGTACCTTTTTCAAATATTGCTTTTAAGTCAAACATAGTCTCCCCAACTTTTCGTCTCTACTTATCCCCATGCCGAGAATTTTCTTGGCTTCACCCAATTCCTTCATTTCAAACTCCTTATTCTACTGAATCTTCAATCTCTCAATTTCTCTTTGATTCTTCGAAGCTATCAACATATCATCAACATACAGGAGAAGATAGATGTAGGATCCATCTTGTAGCTTGCGAAAATACACACAGTGATCGTATTTGCTTCTTGTGTACTTTTGCCCCATCATAAACTTGTCAAATTGCTTGTTCCACTATCTCGGAGATTGTTTCAATCCATACAATGATTTTTCAAGCTTGCACACCATATTCTTTATATTCTTTTTTCCAGTAACTTTAAAACCTTCAAGCTGAGTCATATAAATTTCTTCCTCTAAGTCTCCATGTAAAAACACAGTTTTTACATCCAATCAAGCTAGTTCCATACCAAACTGTGCTACCAAAGCTAACAAAATTTGAATGGAGGAATGTTTTGCAATTGGAGAGAAAACTTCATTATAATCAATTCCCTCCATCTAAGCATAGCCTTTGGCCACCAGCCTTGCTTTGTAGCGAACGCTATCCTTATTAGGAAATTCTTTGCATACACCCATTTGCATCCAATTGCCTTCTTTCCCTTTAGGAGACTAGCTAGCTTCCACGTCTAATTCTTATGAAGGGAATGTATTTCTTCATTCATGGCTATCCTCCACTTATCTTCTTCTAAACTTCGGATTGCTTCCTTATAAATGGTATGAATGTCATCAATTTCAATTAGAGATGCATAAGCCACCATATTAACATAAGGAGCAGGTACTTGAATGTTCCCTTTTGGCTTTCTCAATGCAATTGGTAATTGTTGTTATGGAGGTTCTTGGCTTGGAACCTCTTCTTCATCTGGCTTCTCTTCTACCATAGGAGTTTCTACATCTGCTTCATCATTTGCTGGGGTAATAATTCTTCCTTCAAACTCCACCTGTTTTGGAGTATCATATGTTTGCCTAATATTTTCAGTTGTCATCTTTCTTAACATGGTAGATTCGTTAAAGGTAACATCCCTGCTAAAAATTATTTTCTTTGACTCTGGGCACTAAAGACGATATCCTTTCACACAAAAGGTGTTCCTAATAAAATTTTCTTTCTTTACACATGGATCCAACTTTGACTCTTTAACATCATAGTATACAGTGGAACCAAACACATGTAAGGAATCAAAATCTGTAGTAAGTTTTCCAAACCATTTTTTCAAAGGTGTTTTACCACCAATAGCAGTTGATAGAAGGCGATTGATGAGATGGCCAACATATGTAACAACCTCAGCCCAAAATTCTCTGCCCAACCCAGTATTAGACAACATACATCGAACTTTCTCTAGCAATGTCTAGTTCATACGTTCTACCACCCCATTTTGTTGTCGTGTATCCCTGACTGTGAAATATCTGACAATACCTTCATCTTCATAGATTTTTAAAAATGGATCACTCCTGTACTCCCTACCATTATCTGTACGGAGAAGCTCGATCTTTCTGCCTCTTTGAGTTTCCACCATCTTATTCTATATGAGGAAAACTCCCAACATTTCAATCTTAGTCTTTATAGTATACACTCATATTCGTCAAGAAAAATTATCAACAAAGGTCACATAATAGTGTTTTTCTCTCAAAGAAACTGTTTTGGAAGGTCCCCACACATCAAAGTGAATATAATCCAAAATATCCTTTCTATCATGGATTGCAATACTGAATCTCACTCTTGTCTGCTCCCTTTGACACAATATTCATAGAAGTCTAATTTGCAAGCCCGAACTCCTTTTAACAATTTTTGATTTACTAATATCTTCAAGGATTTTTCACCTATATGTACTAAATGCATATGCCACAACCTAGTTGCTTCTAGCTCTTGATCATCATTAAAAGCTACTATTGTTGTTCCAATAACTGCCTTACCTTGGTAATAATACAAGTTATTTTTATTCGAATTCCTTTCATTACCACAAGTGCACTAGAGATGACTTTCATTAATCCATTTGCTGCATTTATAGTATCGTCCTTTGATTCTAGGACTCCTACAGAAATGAGATTCTTCGTCAAACTTGGCACGTATCTGACATCTGTCAGAGTCCTAGTTGTTCCATCATGATTCCTTAAGCAAATTGAATAATCCCATTTGTTGTGTAGGGATTGTCATTTGCTTTGTGAACAACTTTACCTTCTAGCTCTCTAAAATCAGAGAACAAATCCTAATTGGGACACATATGATGGCTACAGCCTGAATCTAGTAGCCATGGACTAGAAGGGCTTATTAAGGATGTAACAATCGATGAAAGATCTGAGTATGTATCTTCACACTCAGTAATATTCAAATTTGCAACAGTCTTTCCTTTATCAGGTTTGTTTTTTTCTTCAACTTTGGACAATCCTTTTTTCAGTGCCCTTTTTCCTAACAAAAGGCACATTCATCTTTTCTTAATTTGAGCCTCGACTTTAATATCCCTTTCTTTCCTTTAATCTGGCTTTGCGAATGATCTCTAACTACCAAAGCTTCAGCTGCGCCATTTGTACGTTCTTCCTTTGTCTTCCTTCTCAATTCATGACTGTACAGAGCAACTGTAACTTCACTAAGAGACACATCAACCTTCGCATGAAGTAAAGTAGTTTCAAGAAACTCAAACTCCTCAGGAAGTGGTCCCAACAGCATCAAAGTTAGATCTTCACCTTCAAATGTCACATTCAAATTCACTAAATCAGTAACTAACTAATTAAATCTGATGATGTGATTATATGAAGCTTAGTCTTATTGCTTTTCTTCAGGAATTTCTCTTCCAACACGTTTCACAATTTATATGCAGAAGTTTCTTTAGAGAAAGCATACTTTGGAAAGACACGGTCGAATTATACCATATGCCAAATGATTTATAGTCTTTCAATCTTTCTCCTCAACATCATCTGATTTCTTTTCTTCAATGGCAATGTCAAGACCTTGCTGAAAAAGAGTGTCTTGAACCTCACTTTGCCACATGCCAAAATGACCCACCGCAAATGTTGCATTTATCATAACAGTCCTCGCTAGAATAGACGAGATAGAAGTTATCGACGTGGTTGTTGCCGTCGTATCTTTGATTTCTGTCATCTCTGCTACAATTTCTATTCAATAGCTATCAATATGGAATGCCAATAGCCCAAGGAAAAATCTTTTCTGATGTGGAAGATCAGACTACGTTGCAACTACAGAGCATACTAAGAAAAAACCTTGGCTTTGATATCAATTGTTGTGAAACTAAGGTTAATCTCCTCCAATAATAACAAATTCACCTTAAGCACTATTACCTAGGTGAATAAAGTGTGAACGACTATACTGAAAATCACACCAGGAAAATTCCCAAGAAAGACTAGAGGGGTCACAAGCGGTCCCACTTAAAACCTAACCTCCTAGATAGATTTTTCTTAAACATGACAATAATTCACTACAACTATACCCAACAATAGCTATTAATTAGACAAATAAAGAACACTAGAATTTAACGAGGTTCAGGTAATTATGCCTACTCCTCGGACACTACTAAATTGATATTTCACTATTTTCAAGAAATAATACAAGTGAAATACTACAAAAAGGAGAAGGAATTTTTGTCTTAAGGAAAGACAATTTATGGGATGATTTTAACTAAGAAGGGGAGGCCCCTTTTATAGTTTTAGAAACTTCCACCATTCCCACACATTTTCGATATGGGGTTGTGAAATGAGCCAAAATATTTGATCACTCAACATTGCACGCTTATTGCCCAGCACACTCACATGTTCAGTGACTCTCCTTTACCTATATAAAACACATTTCTCTTAGGCATTTATTTCCAAATTAGGATATAAGGCATTAAAACTATATATTTGGTTTAACCGAATTCAAGATTTGTATCTAATCGTGTAACACGCATGTTAATCATAATTCTGCTTACTTTTGTAAGCTAACCTATTGGTCACCGTTTTCAAATCTAACTTCAAAAGTTACTTACCAATTCCTTCAAAAAGAATCTCACCAAATTTAATTCACTATGTCACGTTCATGCATGATGAGTCACGATTACAACACATGTCTAGAATATATACCTCCACTTGTTTCTTAATTTTCACATAGTAAACGCTTAAATTAGGTTTTAAAGTCTTCTAAACATTTGTTCCCTTCTGTCTCTAGTTTCTAAATCATCGAGAATCATGTCATTTAAACTTCTAAATCATGAAAAATGTACCAAATATCACAAGTTGTTTCAACATAAAGGCAGTATTAGTTTACCACTTTCAATTTCAAATTTTGATATCATTCATCCCAAATTAGGTCTAAGTCTCTTCTAGAGATTCTTAGTAATATGTCTTAAGTTCCAGTTCTACTTGGAGTCACTCAATTTGGAAGTCTGTAGGCTAAGCTATGGCCAAAACAATGAGACTGTGCTATAAATGTTGAAATTGCAGTTAGATTGATGAATTTTCGTCGTGCAAATCCATAGTATGTCATCTTCCACAGTGGCCCACGTTTCATCAAGAAATTATAACTTCTGGGCAATTGATTAAAAGACTAAATGGTATGAATGGACCATAAATCAGTAATAAATACCTCATAACCATCACCAAATTCTTCATTGCACGTTGCTTCAATTGTCTTCGTAGACAGGGAGCAGATCTGTTGTAAGGTGATGCACAATGATTGGAAAGTAATTAGAGCTTAATTAAAAATCCATAACGATGTTTGCGTATTATATTAAGTAGAAGCCAAATGGATAATATCCAATAGTCAATGCAAGAAAAGAAGAAAAGAAAGCAATCAAATGGACAGAGAGGATGAGAGAAGAGAATGAGAGTGACAGTGACAGTGATGGTGATGGTGATTATTTGAGAGAAAGACAGAGGCAATCTAGGGTTTTACACATATAATCACCTTTAAATTTCAAAATGACCATTTTATCCTTCACTGAATTAAACCAATAAATTTAAAAAATAAATTTAAAAAATTGTTCTATATAATTCTAAACCTCAAATTGACCTTAATAATATAATCTAATTAAACTTAAAATCTTTCAATTGCATGCTTAGAATATTCTAATTGGGCACCTTATCTCTAAAATTCATTATTTTTTTGATACTGATCATTTTATATGAAAATTTTCGGATTACCCGAATTATATTCAAACAACTTTCGTTTTAATCCGTTTCAGTTCCCACTACAAGAAAAGCAAGAATTAGCAACCGAAAATTACCGATGACAAATATATCGTTGCAAATTACCGACGAAAAATCCATTTCCGTTAGTAAAATTGAAGGAAAAATTTTCGCTTAGCGACGGTACTCATATCCGTAGCTAAATATGGAGGGAAGAAAGAATTAGCAACGGACAATTACCGACGGAAATATACCGTTGCAAATTACCGACAAAAAATGCCTTTACGTTAGTAAAATTGACAGGAAAATTTTTCTTTAACGACGGTACTAATATCCGTAGCTAAATATGGAGGGAAATCATCCGGCAAATTTTGCGATGGACTTTAGCGACGGAATAAGATTACCGTCGGTAAAGGATTTAGCGACGGTATAAGAGATTCATTGGTAAAAAGGAGGGAATTATTGGCGGAATAAAAAAATTTAGTTTACCTACGGAAATTTTCGTCGGTAAAGGCTTTAGCTACGGTATAAGGGATCCGTCGGTAAAAAGGCGGGAATTATTGGCGGAAACAAAAATTTTTGAGTTTACCTACGTAAATTTTCGTCAGTAAATTCTTTTTAAATATCAGTTCACCCGACATCTCCCCCCCCCCCCACCTACGTTTTCTTCTTCCTTCTTCTTGCATCTCCTCTTTAGTTTTCTTCTCTCCGGATTCTCTGTTGTGGACTCCTTTTCTGCTCGTCGGTGTTGTCTTCTCCGGCCATTGTCATCGTGTCCTTTGGTGAAGGTATTTTTGCAACTAATGTCATGTGTTTTTTCGTATATTAATTTGGGTATTTAATTACTTTCATTTATTTGTGTGTTTTGTGATTGGGAAATAACTTTAAGATATAAATGGTAGTGATAGAAAGGATAAAACGTGATTTTTGTTGTGATGTTGGAATAAATTTCTGATTCTAGCAGTGCAAGGTGGGTTGTGGTTCGCAAAGATTGTCTTGGGCTCGAACAACTTCTCTGACCAAGTTCGGAGTGCTAACCACGAGACAGTTTATTACCGAGGCAAAGCTTAGATGGGTCCATAGACACTAGCCAAACTTTCCTTGTCTCGATGAATGTCTTGGCCAAGAAATAGAAGGTAACCAGAGAAACTGAACATTTTGTAGATAAATTTTAAAAAATAATTTTTAGCAAATTTACCGACGAAAATAAATGGTCGTTGGTAAAATATATTGGATTTACCGACAAAATTTTTTTTCCGTAGGTAATTACTGACAAAAAAATTTCGTAGGTAATTTTCTGACAGAAATTTACCAACCGAACGAAATAACAGTCGGTAAATGTACCGACGGTATACAAAATTTTCATTGGTAAATTTACCGACAGCCATATTGCCGATGCTTTTTTCCATCAGTAAATTCCGTAAATAAGCTTACCGACGAAATTTGTACACATTCCGTCGGTAATTTCCATCGCTAAACTCCATTTTTCTTGAAGTGTCCTATGGACTCCAATTCTAATTTTGGAGGTTTTTATTTGTATTTTAAAATTATTCAGTAACTTTTCGATTTCCTGATAGAATTTTCGAATTGAATCCAAAAATCACTAAATGTCATCAAAATCGTCCGGATTTCATTCAAAAGTATCACTCAAATCTCTAAAGCACATTTCGGGCCTTTTAAACTCCTTCAGACTCATTCTATAGTTTTTTTTAGAGTTTTCGGGAACTTTCTGAAAAATTTTCGGTTGAGTCCAAAACTATCTCTGTTCTATCTGTGATCTCTGTCGTAACCTCAATAATACATTTAAATGTTTAAATTACTCTAGTATACCATAAATAGAGCATGCTCTATAAAATGTGTGTACAACACATTACACAGTACAATCATCGAACTAGGATATTACGCTAACAGACCTTTCATCAAACAGTTAGCAGACTTTCCTCAAACAAGCATGGAAGGTGGGAAAAAAGTGTCAACCCATACATAAGCAACACAGAAAAACAATTCACCATCTTCCAAAACAAAATCACAAACAAAAACCCATACACCATAAGTAGAACACAAAGCCCACTTAAACTCCAAAATTTAGCAGAAAAATAGAACATAATAAGGAGGGTTCTTGAAAACAAAAAAGAAGAACAATACTAACACAAGACACGATGTTTCTTTGACGGTGACGACCACAACATAGGAGACAACCATAACAAAAGAGAAGATGCTTTAGCGACAATGAACCAAAAGGAAATACAACGGCTAAGATGAAAATGAAGAGAGCTTTGTTGTGGCGTTAATAAGTAATAGAAAATGACATTATTTGTTGTTAAACAAAATGACATCGTTTTCGATTTATTCGGGAAAAAAATATCATTTGGTGACAATTCATAAAATTGTCGCTAAATAGTGGCCTATTACTAGTTGACTTGACCTTCGACAACAAAATAATATATAATATATAAATATTATTTAAAAATACCAAATTTATATATAATAAATAGAGAATTATGATCAAATAGACTAATATATTACATAAGTAAGATATGCGAAAATTTATCTATTATCTATATATTCATAAATCATTATTCTAGTTACAATTTATATACATTCATACAACATTATATTAATTACCATATATAATTATATTTATTCCAATATAATTAAAAATAATTGGAATATAGTAAAAAATGGAAATCAATATTAAATATTAATATCATAATCTTAAAAATCAAATTTAATATTATTGACAATGATTGTAGGTCTAAAACTAAATTTAGCTAACAACAATGTCATTTCAAAAATTTATAAAACTAAAAACACATAATTAATTTCTATTACATAAATTTATACTTTTTATTAATCTCTTTTTAAAAAATGATTTTTCAATTGTGGTGTCACAAAAATCTATTTAATATATATATAAATTCTATACTATTTTATAGGAATCATAAATTACAAAAAATTTGCTAAATATAAAAATATATATACATTAATAGAATAAAATCGTCACCAAATACATATTTAACAACACTTTTAAGAAATTGTTGCCCAAATTTAGCGCTTTGGCTACGGTTTTATAAAATCATCACAAAAGGATAAAAGTTTGGCAGATCTCCCTTTGGCGACGATTCCATGAGATTGCCACTAAAGGGCAGTCTACATTGGTGATGATTACCTAAAATCGTCACCTAGTGTCTATCATTTGGTGACATTTTCTTAAATTGTCTCCAAATATTAAAACATTTTAAAAACTAAAACGAAAATAACGTCGTTTGTTCCATAATGAACAACATCGTTTTCGTTTCAATTTAAACAAAAACAATGAAGCCTCCCCCTGTTATTCCTCATTGTCATCGTCATCTTCATTTTTATTCTTCCACCGCGAGCCATCATCGTGTCTTCTTCATTTCTTTGTCTTCGTCATCATCGATTAAGGTAAGTGGTCTAGCCTTTGCAGTTTGCACTCTAGTTTTTCTGATAATGGTGACATTGTTGTATTTGGGTGTTGTTTTCTGTTGGGGTTTGTCTTTTCTTTTTTTTTTGTTAAATCAGTAAGAGAATGAAATTAAAAATAAAGGAAAGTATGTACAAAGCTAGAGAGAGGAAGATCTCTCAACACGAAAAAGCAGAGAACAAGACCCCCTGGCTAAGGAAACTCCAAAGAAGAAAAAAGGTTACTCAAGGGCAGTACAACAAGCTTCTTGACTAGAGACCCAAAATGCAGAAAGGACTAAAAACACTGAACCAATCAACAGAAACAAGTAGCAAAGGGCAACATGCTAGGTTCCAATTGAGAGCACAGATAGCCACAACCAACACTCAAACCAAATACATCAATTGAAAAGATATCGGCTGGCTTAAGAAGAGTATGCACGCGGTAATGGGGCTACTGGAGGGACTGGCCTCTGGTTAGCCTGAAACCTGTCACATAGAGACTCTTCGTGGTGGGATTGTTACAAAGTGATCAACTATGTCATCAGTCTCCAAATGGTGATTTTGTACCTGAAAAAGCAACTGCAAAGAAGAGGAATGGAAAAAGAAAACACTCAAGCCTTACCTACACTCAGTGTTTACTCTGAGTTGCTCCTGGATTTGGGTGAGAACCCTAGCTATCAACCCGTCCACCTCCATGGCTTCATCTTTGAAAGACCTGGCATTGCGTTCTTTCCAAAGAGAGTAGACTGCTGAGGACAGGATAATGGGGAGGACAGTGGGAAGGCGACAAGAATGGGAATGGTTCAATTAAGAGGGAATGGAATGGAGAGTTAGATGGAGTGGAAGGGAAAGATGGAAATAGGACAGGCAATATGCCCATACGGTTTTGGAATAGGGGCAGAAAAAGAATAAATGGGCTATGGTTTCATTGTCTTTGAGACATAAGGAGCAATGATTAGGGGTTTGAAGGAAGGGAAGACAGTCTCAAGTTTGTAATTTGTCACAGAAGGCCAACCATAAAATGAAGGAGCACCTAGGACTGTTGCCTTTGTACCAAACTAGGGAATGCCAAGGACGAATTGGTGTGGGGGGTATGAGGAAGGTATAGGCTGAGGAATTGGTGTACTCCACCTGATTGGCGGACCCTACTAACCACACTAAACAATTTGGTTGAGAGGTATTGGGTTGGTAAGGAAGAGGATCCAAAGAGCCTAGTGTCTCAGCTATGAGCTCTTGCCAGCTCCACACATGATTCCTGATCACCTCTGAAACCATAGCTGCCATGGATAGATCAGAGCCATTAATTGCCCTTGGAGTAGAGAAGTGCTGGAGAATGCCTCGCGGATGCCATGGATCCTGCCAAAAGTTAGTAGATACTCCATTGCCTATCCTAAATCTAAATTGGTTCCCTAATTTATCTCTCACTGATAAAATTTTCCTCCAACTCCACGAACTACTTTTCCCTATATGTGTTGCGGTTTGGTTGTGGTAAATGTTTGTTGTGATAATAATGAAGATGGTGGCTTGTGTAATGCATCCATAATGGGATGATTGAAGCTAAATATGAGTTAGGAAGCTTGTTTAAGTACTGCCTATATGTACGATGAATGTTCTGTTAGGGTTTTTTTTCTTTTGTTTAATTTTTTCTGAAAATTTAGTAATATGTTATTGGATTTGAATTGTTTCTACATATATCATCTTTAAAACGACATTACTTTGAACAATTCAAATAAGTTTGGTTTAATTAACAAAAAGTTTATTAAATTTACTAAAATGTGTAAAATTGATTAAATTATATATATATATATATATTTAAAATACATTTCAATAAATATAATATAATTCTCCTTTAGTTAAAATTTTCAAAATAGTAAAAATTTCATAAGTGATATGAATCAAATTCCAAAATTTAAGAGTAGCTTTAACATGGTCTGTTATATGTTAATCAAGATGTTGGACATGAGCTTGATAAAGCAACACACGTAAGAGGAGGATTAATTGTGTGTAAAAAAAATTCAAGGTACTTTTAAATTGATAAGATCCTACTAAACAAACTAAATTTATAAATAGAAGAGTCTTATAAACTTTCGAAAGGATCATGTTGACGTTGAAAAATAAAGGAGTCTGTTAATGCTCAAATAGAAAGGAACCAATTAATCGAAAAGAGCCTATTAACGCTCAAAATGATAGGAGCCTGCTTACTCGAAAGGAGCTAAAAGAAAGGAGCTTGTTAATCGATAGGAGCCTATTGACTTTTGAAAGAAACCTCTTGTGATATAGAAACAGAAGGAACCTATTGTAAAACTGAAGGAGCCTCTTGAAAATACATACTTAAAGTGCAAAAATTTAAAATAAGGAAGAGAGAGAAAATGACACAGTAGATTTATACTGGTTCGGCGTATAACAAAACCTCTGTCCAGTCCTCAAGCATCCAACTTGAGTTTTTCACTATAAAAGTCAAGTAGTAATTTAACGAGCTTCTTCAAGTTCATAAGTGTATATTTTTAAGGTTCTTCAACCTTCCACAGTAGTATTATTTTGCTAGCCTCTACAAACTCTCAACAAGAAACGCATAAATGATTTAACAGTCTCTCTTAATAGAGTGATATTACTTTCTAAGACACAAAGAGTTTGATATAACTTTTAAAAAATAATGATGCTCTAAGATATTTTGCAAGTCTCGTGTCTACGTTTAGTTTGTTTTGCAAATGCAGTGGCTCTTTCTCAAGTAAACAATTTTTTCAACCAGTTGTTGCTTAATCTTTGATATTATCTCTGCTGAAATTTTCGATATTCAGAAATCTGTCAAGTTTTTCGGAGTTAATTATTCGAATTAGTAAGATCCTTCCACATGTCATGGAACCATTTCCAAAAAGGTAAATTTATAAAGAAGGTTCCTGCAAGAAGGAAGCAATTATTCTATGATTTTTTTTCTTTTTAAGAATTTTATTGTTTATTATATAAGGAAATAAATCCAATATATAAATCCAATTTAAATTTTGAAATATTTTATAGTTATCATCAAAATTGTTAAACATAAACCTTAAGACAACAATCTCTCCCTTTTTTATGATGACAAATAATAATAGATATGTTTTTAAAATTCAAATAATAATAAAGAGTTTCAAACGATACCTGTAAACTTTAATCGTAGTTATAATTAGAAGGAACTTGATATCGTTTGTTTATTATATATTTAAACTCTACAAGTTTAACAACATTTCAGTAGAATATATCATCAATAACAAATATACTATCAATGTAATATTGAAAATGTATCATCAAATGTAAAGTATATCATTATTATTTCTCCCCCTTTGTCATTATATAAAAATTAGATGGAAAGAGTGACTAAGGCAACAAACAAGATCATAAGTACGTAAGAACAGATAAAACAAAAGACAAAGTCATTAATTAGAAGAAATTAAAATTAAAAGAAAGAAATTAGAAGCTTGACCAAATAATTTTTTACTAAATTTTAAAATGATCGAAAGAATAAAAACTAGATAAAACTAAATAGGCACCAAATATTCAATTTCTAGTCCAAAATGAAGATCCAAATTGTAGTTAATTGAATGATAATGTGGTGTATAATATGGTATATTAGTCTTAACTCATATGTGAGCCTTTGAGTCAAAGTCAAAAGATTTTATTGATTATTATTATGAATTTTGTACTGTTACAATTGAAAAAGGTGCTAAATTCTATCGTACCATATTTGGGTAAAAGTATGACAATCAGTACTTTAAAGACACGGTTAATAAAAATTAAAAATTAGAAAGGACTAATTTATAATTTAAAAAATTATTAAAAACGGTACGTGCGATATTCGTAACATTTCTATCTAACTCTTCTAATCCTAAATCTTTTTGGTTTTTATTTACGAAATATCATCTTTTAAATAATTTTTCTACTTCATAGCAGAAACAAAAGTGAGCATAAATAGGAAGTGAGCACCGAAAAGTTCCCTTGGCGACGCACACTCTCGCAAGCGGCAGCGTTTTGAGAAGGTACATATTTCATATTTCTCGTAGAGGCTGTGTTGTGGCATCTCCGTGGAATCGCAAATAGACAGCGGAAATGGCGACGGAGCTTGAAGAATTAGTGGGCTTCCTTTCTTCTCCCTCGCCGCCGGTGAGTTTTGTTAATGTCACAACTTTTTGCTTCTTTTGCAGTTGTAATTCAAGATAATATCTTGGTAAAATCGTCTGCCAAAGTAAAACTTTGGACTGGCAGTTCCTAAATTTCATCTTTTCTACTTTGTTTGTCAGAAAAAGTATCGCAGTTCTGCTTTTTTTGTCATTTTTTAATGATGCCCGTCTATTTGTTTTTATATCCCTCAGAGGCTAGAGCTCGTTTCTAGCTTTTGCTGCTCTCGTATTGTATGATAGCAATAGTTTGTACGTTACAATTATAATGACGCACACTAATAGCAATATTCAGAATGAGAATTGAATAGTAGAGAAGAAGCAGATTAAGTAGAGGGAGGAAACGTTATTACTCGTAGACAGCTAATTGTTTACAACCAACATATAGTAGCCATTACACCTTCACCTGAAATTGTATTACATCTGTGAACAAGTCATTCCCTCACTAACTTCTACGACGTAGCCTCACTAACTTCTACGACGTGGTTCTTTGTATTCATCTGTTACTAACAGTTGTGGTAATCTTTTATCCCTCACCTTCCTCTTCCCATTTTGCTCCCCTTCTTACTTCAGTTGTAACATTGTTTAATGGCCAAAACTAATGCCATCAGTTCCTTCTCACATATAGACAGATGTAGATATTTTGGAGTCAAGGTCTTACTAACATAAGCCAAGGATGACATTCTTGCATCAACACCGCACCAATACCCTCTCTGGAGGCCTCTTCTTCAATTACTATGGTTTTGTTAAAAGTCTATAAGAGCTAAGACAGGAGCATTGATCAATGCCATTTTGAGATTATGAATGCAACTTCTGCTTCTTCTGACCATTTAAAAGCATTCTTCTTTAGGAACAAAGTTAAAGGCTTACTAATGCAACCATAATTCTTGACAAATCGACGATAATACCCAGCGAAACCAAGGAAATTTCTTAATTGCTGCAAAAATTTGGGAGCTGGCCATCATTTACCGCCTGAACCTTTTTAAGGTTAGTCACTACTCAGTCGGCACTAATAACATTGCCTAGGTATGCCACTTCTTCTACACCAAAGACACGCTTAGAGAATTTCACAAAAAGATGTTGACATTATAGTACCCGAAACACGTCAGCCAAGTGAAGAAGATGCTGCTCCCATGTGTGACTATATATGAGTATATTATCATAAAACACTAGGATTGATTCCCTCAAATAGTCCTTAAAAATGGATTTCATTAAACTTTAAAAAGTAGTTAGTGCGTTTACTAACCCAAAAGGCATGGCTAAGAATTCATAATGGCCTTGGTGAGTTCTAAATGTTGTCTTTCCTATATCCTCTTCATGCATCCATATTTGGTGATAACCAGCCCGTATGTCAAGTTTAGGCAAATACCTTGACCCATAAAACTCGTCCAAAAGTTCATCAATGAGTGCAATAGAAAATTGATCCTTGATTGTGTTCTTATTTAACGCCCAGTAGTCGGCATAGAACCTCTATGAGCCATCCTTCCATCCTTCTTTTTCACCAAAATGACTGGTGAAGCAAATGCACTAACACTCTTTCTTATAATTTCTTACTGCATCATCTCTTCCACTAATTCTTGTATTGCTTGTTTCTAAACCCTGCATATTTGTAAGGTATTTTATTAAAAACTTCCACTCCAGTTTTTGGTCTAATTCGATGGTCATGTAATCTAGAAGGAGGAAGCCCTTTTGGTTCTTGGAATATATCTGGATAGTTCTCCAATAATTCTTGTGACTCCCTTTGTTGTTCATTAAGTAAGCAACTTCCAACATTCACTTCCATAGCTTGTAATCTAATGGAAAGAATATTAGATGTCTCCAATTGACCTTCTTCTTCAATTAAGACAAATTGATATACTGCCTCACTATTCTTCCATGATTTCTCCAACTGTTTCTCTTTCATCTCGACTACTTCCTCTTAATTCCCATTACGAATCTCTAGTCTTCTTCCTTGCCATTCAAATTTCATCATACCTTCCCTGTAGTTGCAAACAACGTCATCCAAAGTAGAAAGTCATTGTACATCCAACACTATGTCACTTACCCCAATGCCTATTACCAATGCATCCGTTCAAAATTGATGATCATTCATTGTCCATTCTAACCCTTGACATTTCTGATGACAATGAATCTGTGAACCTCCACCAACTAGAATTGACTTTGGTTCAATTTACCCCAGATGTTCACCGGATCTTTAATCTCTAGTTTCAGGCCTTTTAGGAATAAGCTGAGAAGATAGTGTTCTGGCATCACTAATTTGTGAGAAATAAGGTTGAACCTCGCTCAGTATTCCTTCACTGATCTTTCTTGCCTCAGTTCCTTCAACTTCCCTACTGGATCCTCAAAGATTGTTTGACCAAATATCTGTTCTAGAGCGAAAATATACTCCCCTCAACTAGGTTCTTGCACCATAACCCTATTCCTCTTATACAGTTGGTGCCAAGCCAATGCCTCACCTCTAGGCACTAGAAATTCTATCTTGGATGATCATGATTGAAACATGATGCGAGCTGTTATTGTGCTACCCCCCTATCCCAAATTCTAGGGCTTTTCTATCACATTCTTTATCATACTAGAGTCCCACGCACATTTGTTGAAGCAGTTGAGTCATCAATTCTTTCAATTCTTGCATTCCCCACTCATATTTTGTTGAGACTCGATATCAACAGCAGTATAGTAGAAAAAGAAACAGAGTGGGGTAGATGGGTAATTTGGGGAGTGTGGAA
>JAOSBM010000003.1:12563862-12574338 GCA_027568955.1 Erythroxylum tenue
AATATACCAAATAATCACATTCCCAAATAAGATACCGGGCAAAACAGTACTCACACATCAGAGAGGATATTGCATTCAGCATAAACAAACATGAATTTAGCAACTCCACCGGTATAATGTTTGCGAGGACATTGATATTTTAGAAAGTCAACAAAACTGGAGCACAATCAAATAGAAGATCAATAATCAAAAAGGATTAATAGACAACATGGCACCAATTTCCAACAACCAAATGCGGGATACAGATTCAAAATGGAAAAACCTAATTTCACTTCTTTAATTCACTATCATCTGTTTCCAAATCCACCGTCTCAACAAAGGCTTCTTCCATTCTAACTCTTTGAAGCCTGCTTTTCCTTTGCCTTTTGAATTTTCAACACCTTTTTCACAATCTTTTGCTCTTCAACCAAAAAGGCTCGGATAATCCTACAAAATCAAAACATGTTGCATTAGTATTATACATGCTTCAAGCAAGGACTACAAAATGAACATGCACAGAATTGCATATATTAGAACACACCTTTCTCTTACTGCACTACCAGACAATACTCCACCATAAGCCCGGTTCACAGTCCTCCGGTTTCTTGACAACCTCGATCTTTTATATTCAGCAGGTCTCAAGTGGGGGATCTGTTGACAGAAAAACATTATGATTGCACGGTCAGATAATATTCATAGCTCCATAGATCTTTGGCTACATAACAAATAATCCAGCCAACTGAATTCCAAATCATACCAATCACATTCTTTAACCAATGGCTTCCAACTGTAGTTGAAAGGCGCAAGCAGTAATGATTCAACGTTACAGATTCTTCATATGATTAATACTACTTAAACTGCATCCTGTACTTACAATTTTCATAACAGGTATTGTATATGTAGAATCAGATGTATGTGAGCAACATGGGATTAAAAGAGATAATTGTATCTTAAGTGGGGAAACAACAGATACATAACAGGAAATTTGGCACCTAGTAGAAAAGATAAACCAAGTGACACACTTGGCTAGACCACAGTTGCAAACTGGAAGATCAAAAGCTTTGGTTCCAATAGCAGAAGAAAGAGAGAAGTCTTTTGGTTTTAATTCCAATAGTTTCTTAACAATTAATCTTTCAATAACATGATTAACAATTGCTTGAAATAATCAAAATCAGAAATCATATAGACCTTCAAATGTACAAACGTTCAATTCCATGGTTTAAAAATCAGATTAACTTCAACTGACTTCCATACTACAGATGGGCCAAAATTGTTTGTAGTAAAACTACGAGTATAAGGAGTTTGGCAATTTGCACATTAGTCTGTGAGATATAAACGAGGACATTGCTCCAGGGATTGGTTTTTCCATTTGAGCAACCAATTTACTTGGTTCATCATTTCTTAATGCTACTAATGCTGTTATCAGTGTATACCCCAACATCAAGCCTACTCTATAAAGCTATGTTAACGCAATCATCAATATCTGTTAAAGAAACAGAAACATCTAATCAAACAGAACAAATAAAATGAAGCTTACCCCTTGAATCCTCTTCCCTGTAACAGGACACTTGGGACCACTTGCTCTCTTCTTAGTAGTCTGGTATACCAGCTTACCTCCTATTAAAAAAAAAAACATATACATCCACCATGAATACCGTAAACAGACATCAGACAATCATAAATTCAAAACAAAAACAATCCCATTAGCAGGAAACTTCGAGATCAGAAATTTTTTTAGAGAAATAACATGAGAGAACAAGCTTGAAAATGGTAGATCAAAACATATGAGCAGAGAAGTTAGGGGCTTTACCGGGAGTTTTAACGACGCGGTGCTGGTTCGATCTGGTGGCATAGCTATGCCGCTTGCGATAAGTCAGCCGCTGAACCATTTTTCGACTCTCTCTCTCTCTAGGGTTTATGAGACCGAAGGCATGGACGTGATAGAAAGAGAATATAAATGGTGGCGGGCATAACTGATGCCCTAGATCTTACGGTTAGAAATGTGTTTAAAACAACGGCTGAGATGGTGATGACATTATGTGGGCCCAAATTGTTGATTGGACTTGTTTTGGGCCTGAAACTTCGTTGGGTGATAAAGATTATTCTGTCTATTGGATTTTGGGATCTAAAACCCCAGAATGCAGAAAGCCTGGGATCTTAAGTCTTCAACATGATATTTGACTATAACTCAGGATGGCATTATATTTTCAGAACCTGGATTAAATTGAGCATTTTAAAAATGAAAACTATTACTTTTTTTTCTATAACCTAATCATATAATAAATACATAAATAATTACCTTTATATTAAAATAAAGTTAATTTTTTCTCGCATTTTATTGAAAAAGATATTATTAATTTTTAAAATTATTTTTTGAAGTTGAAAATTTTATTCTCCTTATATAGATGAGTTTGTGGGTACTGTGAGAATTATGTGTAAAACATAAGGACAAAAAGAACTAAAAATAGACTCATTAATTGATATAAAAAATCTACATAAAAAAACGTTTTTTGAGCTTTTTAAAAATCTGTATTTAGCTGCCAAAAAAATCATATCTATTAAAAAAGTGCTTTTTTTATTTTACAGGAAAATATCCATGTTTCTTAAAAAAAGACTTTTGTGGTGGAAAAAAGTACTTATTGACCTTCCAAAAGTCAATTCAAACAGGAAATAAGTAATTATATGTCTTTAACTCTATTCTAATATAATTTCTCAAATTTTAGTTGAGAGAATTAAATGTTTATTAGTTATTTTATCGTAAATACAAATAAAACTAAACTTATCAAAACATTAACTACAAGAGATGGATAAAAATTCCAAAACATACAAACAGTAATTATATAATTAATTTGCAATAAGCAGTCAATTTCTTCGTAAAAGAAATATTACAAAATATATGAATTTTGAATTCCTTCCAATTGAGTTTGCCACTTATGTCATTTTCATTATTATATTTGATAAGTATAATTATGTTAACTAAATCCTCGAAATTATATCTAAAATTATTGTTTTAAATAATAATGTTTTCCTTCATAATTGATCAATATTGGGTACCATAAATCCAGACACAACTTTTTAATAGAATTACGTGCTATGTTTCAAGAAAGTATTTTTAATAAAAACATAATTTTTAGAAATGGCCTTGGACTTTCGTTCCAGCAAAATTTTAAAAGCACACGCGTTGTGCTCCAGTCGAATTTGGCATCTCAGGTAATGAAAAGTAACCGATCCCGAAAACAAAGGCAAAAGCTAAAGTTTGAAGTATATATGTCTTTATATAAGTGTACAAGGGATGAATAATTTACATCTGCGGCTGGCTAGCAGGTGTCAAAGATGATAAACTTTTATGTACAGCTGCAGATACAAAAGAATCCGCTGAAAAGTATGTATCTGACAAATTCTAAGAAGATGGTGGCAATAATCACCATCTCAGCATGGGAACAGCAAGCACGACTGTTCTACAAAAGCTTTCCTATTACGAAAATTTACTTTCTCTAGTTTCTCATGGCACCATATTAGTTGATCTGTCGTTAGTTTGGACATGTTCAGGACCCTCGAAACCAATTTCAAATTGACCCGCGCAACTAGCAAACTCTGATGCAGTGGATCTTGTTGATGCTTTTGGAACTTTCTGACTATGCAGTTTCCAATCCTCAGTAGGTCTTTAAGTTTTCTCTCTTTCTGCAAGCATGGAACAGATTATTAGCATGTCAAACATTTAGGGAAGAATGTGCAGGGATGAGTTCTCTCAAGATTAAACCTTTTGAAGATTGACTTGGACTTCCATCAAAAGCTCCAAATTTACATCGTCCTGAAAATACTGATGACCATGTAAGGCCATATTACTTTCATCCTTATCGGCACGAAGAAATTCCCAGAACACCCTGATGGACTCCTCGATGATTTTGATTAGCGTTTCACTTGTAATTGCATATTCTTCATCTCCTCTCTCCCCCCTACCACTAGAATTATCATCTGCAATGCAATAACATCGTTTAGTATAGTCCGTAATCACTTCAAGGTTCTTGGTAATTTGTTAAACTAATTTACCTTTAATGACAGGAACTTGGAGAAGACTGCGAAGAACGCATCGATTCTTGACATAATTCTGAACCCTGGGACCTTGAAATGGCTCATTCTCTATAAACCTTTGCACAAGTACCTGAAATAACTGGAATTCATCGGCTACTTGATTGTATCGATGAAGGTCTTGAAATTCATGAATTTGCATCTCTTGGACTTTACAGTATTGCCAGAGGAGAATCTCCCAGGATAGGCAAGTCTGTCCAACATATACCATCTCAAATTCCCTGTACATGTCTGCAACGACCTTCTTTGTTGGGTCAACAACAGCAGTTCCTGGCTTGCATGACAACAAGTTCTGTAGAATACCCGATGTTTTGGCTGGAATTGAAAACTTTCGAAGTGTGTATGACTGAATTGCGTCTTTCAGCTGAAACAAACCTTCAAGTTGAACAAGGCAAAGCACGTAAACAGGTCATTCAAGAGAACTGGACTGCTAATTTGTGCATAAATTTCTAGCTTTTACTTTTCCTGTGTTAATCTGTAGAATGAGGGGGATGATGAACAGTTTAAAAGTAATATTTTTATTAATTTTTTAAATAACTAAAAAGTATATTTATTCATATGAAATAATTGTATCAGTAAAATATATTTATTATTCAACAACGTGGATTCTATAAGTTGAAAATATAATTATGAGATATTGAGAACTAAAGATCAAGATCAAGAGTTCAATTTGAGGCCTAAAAAATAGTTTATGATATTATGAGATATTGAGAACTAAAGAAAAAGAAAAGAAAAGAAACAAAGTAAGAGGAGATTTCATAAATTGAAAGTAAGTTGGTGGATCTAAGGTACAAAGAAAGACAAGCTTTAATAACAAGAAGGACCAGGATATGGAATTCCACCTAATTGACGCATCTAGAATTTCGGGAGTGGCAAAAAGATATTGCAAGCTTTTCAGGTACATTATTGGTGTAAAATTAGTATGTATGGGAATGGGAATAAATTAAGAAGCTGGAGACTGACGAAGCAATCCAATTCTCTTAAAAGATCTTCCGAGTTAAAGGGAAACATTATCAGGTGGGACATATCCAACCAATAATTATATAATTAAGTAGTTTTAACATGCTAATGTTCTTCAAGTTGAACATAGAATTAGGTTATTCAATAAGGTGACGGAAAATCCTATTTAATAAAATAAAAATTCACGCATAATGAATTTAAAATGGTCAATCAGGTAGAAAATAGAGATTTAACTACGAGAGCCAGTGGTTTAATGAAACTCACCAGTGGTGTGCATGGTCTGAAAGTTTAAGATGTCCAATTTTTTCATCTTGTCTAAATAGCCCTTATAAACCTTTTGAAACTCTTCCATGTGATCAATCCTGTCTTCAATCTTGAGTGGCTTAAGCTCTGGCATTGGCTTTGGACTCTCCAACTCCTCCGTCTCTGATTCTTCTAGAATTGTAGGAAGACCAGCTTTTCTTGCATTTCTTAGTTCCATCTTAAGCTGTTCTATTAAGTCGTCGTGCTCTAATGAGAAATCTGCACTATCCTGCACGTTAGAGCAGTTGCGTTCTTTTTCTTGCAAGCTAGGTACTTCCCAGGTTTCCAGACGCTTCGTCTCAGGTTCTGCTTTTCCAGAGCCCGCGGCTTCTTGTTCAAGATGATCCTCAAACTGCGCTTCTTCGAACGACGAACTTGATTTCTGTCTCTGGGGTTCCAGTTCAATATATTCTTCATCGGAATCAGTGAACTTGTCCTCGGTTTCTGTGTCTCCGTCATATTCGAGCTTGTGCTCGTGAATTTTAACAGGACTTTGATTTCCAGACACTAGTCCTTTGCTAGCGTCTCCGTAAGCAAAAAACTTGTAAGTAAAAGAATCGACTTTTGTGTTGCCCCCAGAGGACTCGCTATCTGCGGAGAGAGACTCCTGTTTTTCGTCATATGGCAATTGAGATTCATCTGATGAACTATGATGATCCTCTAATTTATTCATTAGGCCAACGATCTCCTCCATGTTGTACCTCCTTTCGTCGGTGACTATCTCCAATTCTTCTTCCTTTTCGCAAACGTCTTCAGCGATCAGATTTTTAGAACAATCCTCTGTTTTCTGTGCACCACAAACCTTCTCAATTACCCAGCTTTTAACACCGTTCTCTACTTTCTCTGCATCAAAGACCTCAGCTTTCAATTCACACTCTTCAAAAGCCTCGGCGGGTGTCTTACGGTCCACAACTATTCCTTTCTCCTCCGAACTTCCCTCTTCTATGAAGCCTTGTTCTACTTCTGGCTCCAGTAACTTTTCAACCACAAAACTCTTCTCGAACTCCACAGAAGCCTCCTTTTCCAATTCAAGTTCCTCCATATCCTCACCGGTAGAGCAAGACATCTCAATTACCGAAGGATCTTGCTTGGTGTCATCATTAGAATTGACGTCGACTTCATGAATAGTAAAGCTCACAGTTTTCGCTTCTTCAATAAATCCACTGATACCTTTCCCAGACAAGAACTCATACTTGTTACTACTGGCCGATGAAGCAGCCTCCACAAGAAGAGTATCTTCTGTTTTCCCTTCGCTTTTATCAATTCCTGAATCATGAGACGAACTCGAACCAGTTTGATGATTGTCCTTTCGATGACGGACCATACCAGAACTGAAATCATTCTTCTCAGAACGTTTATTGGATTGATTTCTGCCAGAAATAGAAACAATCCATGTAATACGTGCAGCACAAATATCCCAAGAACAGAAGCAGGCAAGAAAATTCAAGCATACCTGAATACATGTCTGAACAACCACCCGAAAACGTAAAAGATGTAGTTGCAAACTAAAACCCAGAAGCAACTAACGACTCTGTGCACATTCCCATAAACAAAATTTCTATTAACCAGACCGAAGTGGGTTTCGGTTGCAAAAACTTTCCCAGTATCCATCAGCTGAATTAGCCTCCGAGGTTTTTTCATTTCTAAGCAAAGTTAACACAGTGATATAACGGGCAAACAAATAAGAAGATATGAGGATTCATTGAAGATAGTGGACTCTCCACTTGTAGAAAGCGAGGTTTATGGACACAAAAACAGGCATCTGTGATTATGCGTGAGAGTGAGATCAAATTGCCGGGACTGGTGAGAAAGAAAGCTACGTTTTCTAAGAGAAAGGGGGTGTATGGAATAATTTATTATTTACCTTTGGTCTTTTCAGGGTCAGTTTTGCACTGATTTCGCAGCAGATTTACCGGTACGTGGAATTCCCAATACTTCAGTTTTTGGTATATTCTGCGTGTGAAGTGACACGTTTCTAAGTAGTTGGACTTGTCGGAGTCAACATCTAAAGCTAGATTATTTACGTTTTGGTTGCGAACTTGTACGTGTAAACGACAAAAAAATAAAAAGAAAAGGTGTTTCGTTTCTGCTTATAGCCATACACTTGACTTGGTCGGTGATTCCGGGGCCTTTAAATTGGCGTTTATAAAAAAGAAAAAAACAAAACAAAAGATCAGGGTTTGTGACCCCGTTTACCACATGATTAGTGTCGTTTAACACGATTAATATAACAGGAATCATGCTTTACTTCATTAGATATGGGGGACAGAAACCATTAAATCTGTAATTCTAAAAATGAGTCCATTGTGTTAATTAAGCAAGTGAGAGGGTCTATAAATATTCATAGATCACATAATTCAAGAGTAAAACATAACGAGTAAAATAAATAAAACTTTATTTACTTTTAAGTAATTTTTAAAAAGTTATATTTTTTAATTTTCTATAAAAATTTCTTCATTGTTAAAAATTAATGATGAAACATAAAACATAAACATCAACAATTGACATAATATCCTAACTCAGTTTTTAGATCAAATTTAACTTAAATTAATTATTATATTAATAATATTTATGCTGCATATATTTTATGCTATTTTAAATGAAAATTATGAGAATAATTTTTTAAATAAATTATAATTTGTACTCTTCATGACCATCGGTTGCCTATTGCGAATGATATTTGTCTCTTAACTATGAGACTGAGGGGGCGGTTGGTTTGTATGGAAGAATGATAATATGAATGATAATGAGTATAGTAAGGAATGAGAATGGATATTATCATTAGAATTATGATGGTTGGTTAAGAGGAAGGGATGATTATCATTACCATAGTGATTGGTTTGTAAAAAATATTGAAAAATAAAATTTTATTATATTTTAATTAATTAGTTTATTGTATTTTAATCAATTTTATTGTATCTAATTGATTACAATATATTAATTAATTAAAATATTGTATAATTGTAATGTAATTAAAATAATATATATAATTATATAATTTAATATGATTAATTACAATTAATTATATTGTAATTAATTAATTAATTACAATATTTTAATGAATGAATGAATTATATTGTAATTAATTAATTAATTATATTAATTAATTAATTGTATTTAATTAATTAATTGTATTTAATTAAAAATATTTTAGAAAAAGAGTTACTACTAATGAATGAATTTCATTCCTCTACTAAATGAAAAGTTCGGAGGATTCTCCAAAAATAAGATATCAAACTATTACCCCTATAATAATAATCAACAACCAACCACTCACTCACTTTTTATTTCTTACTCGTTAACCATTTTTTAAACCCAATACCCGGCTGTGCTCTCAACCTGGTATATACATATGAAGAAGAGCGAGGGTTATATTGTATTAATTCACATCAAGATTATAATTATATATAATAGGAGGTGAAACAATCATCACCAAAACTTGCCCAAGCTAGACAAGTGACGTATGGGAAGTTGGTGCCGATAAAACTACCAACTGTTTCATATTGAGAATTGAGTTTAATAAAATTCCACAATCAGTTGGTGCGTATAAAACTACCAACAATTTCATATTGAGAATTGAGCTTAATAAAATTCCACAATCAGTTGGTGCGGTGCGTATAAAACTACCAACAGCTTCCTATTGAGAATTGAGTTTGATAAAATTCCACAATCAGTTGGTGCGCATAAAGCTACCAGCATTGAGAACTGAGTTTAATAAAATTCCACAATCAGTTTATGACTTCCGTGCTAGTATGTGGGGCCAATTTCGGACAATGAAATTTGCAAGATCCATCTCGGCCATGGCCTGCCTGGATTGGAAGATTTGAGACCTTGGTTCCAACATCTTACATGTCATTTCAACTTTTCCATCAGTTAATTACTCACTCCACCGACAAATATCAGAAATTATATATCTCATTTTCAATGCATTCAACTCTCACCGTTACAAAAGAAATGAATTTTAATTTGTAGACAATTATAAAGTTATTAATACTTTAATCAAGGTTTCGAATCGAGTCGCTTGGCACAACTTACTAGCATTTAAGAGCATACTAAACTTCCAAATGAAATAACAATTCTCTTTACCAAGAAACCAGAAAAACAAAAAGGACAATTGCAAACGAATTGTGAAAAGCCATTATATTGCCTTTCACTTACTAAAAAGATAAAGAAACATGTTACTTTTTTTATCATGCCAGTAAACGGAATTCCAATGGTAGCTTAACAACTATCATCTGGTAGTTGGTAAACAGCACACATTAGCCACAGAGACAAACAAGTTTTATATATGCTTTATTATACTTGAAACAAAACAATCTGAGCTTTTAATTTGAGAGGTTGTGGTTTATTTCCAGAGAGTGATAGATTGTTTCATGGACTGACTCCATTCAAGGTGTCGTTGTTCTCGACCTAAACCCAATTTTGTCGGCACAAAATGGAAATGGTTTAAACGCCGGCGGTTCGAGTCACTTTCTGGTTGTAATAACATCATTAATTAAAGGCCTCATAATCATAACACTTGTGAAGATGTGAATTAAATGCGTGGATTGAAAAAGACTGAAAGCCAAGCTATCAACCAAAAGAAACAGGTAAGAGAGATCGATGCCATTACCAACCTATTGAATATAAATAAAGCATAGGATTGCTAAATGTACATAAATTATTCTTTGAAATATATAGCTTCCCAAATAAATTTTGATGAACTTTCTCTGTGTTTATGGACCAGTTGCAAAATATACATAATCCCAGTCGTAAGCACACATGGTTTTCCCTTAGTCGTAATATATATGTTTAGTTTTATCTTTCAAAAAAAATCCAAAAATAAAAATCTAATGTCATTTTATTAAAATGGTAACCCTAATCACCTTAAAGAGTTAAAAAATATATATTAGAAATTGGGATGTGGTCAGGTCATCAGAGAAGCTTCCTTTGTAGATCAATAATGTAAAAAGTTATCCAAACCCTACGATACGGCGACGAGAGAGAAAGTCATGTGCATTACACCAAAATTAACGAAAATATAATAATTTAATTTGTTAGATTTATCATCACGTCGATTTATGTCTGCTAAGGAAGGTTGCGTGTATAAAGAGATGATGACTGACAATCACCCATCCTTCTATGACCTGTTCTCCGTCAATATCC
>JAOSBM010000003.1:12716315-12729597 GCA_027568955.1 Erythroxylum tenue
ACATCTTTGATGAATAGATCGATCGGCCCACGGGTCACTATGACCGAGTCCAGGCCCAGCCTGGCCGACCCGACCATTATTCATCGTAGATTATTTGTTGCTATTGTTTTATAACACGGAACAATTAATCCTAATGTTTTGATGTATACTTTGTTAATCATTCATTAATAGCAATTTAATCCGTATTTGTTAAATTTGCTATTATTTTCTTATCTCAATTATACGTTATACTATTTATAAAACTATAATATCCATTATGTAGATCTAATTCACAATGATTCCGATGACGATATATATTAATACAATATTAGGTAATAAATAATTATGATATATGTGCAATTGAAAAAGAAATAGTTTTTTCCCTTGAGAAGTGATTGAATTAGTGGTGGAATATGCCCTCAAGTGTCTCCATTTTCTAGAGGCCAAGAGTTCTATCATGTGATTTATAAATTATTAAATAAAAAATGACATGAAATAGGTGCTACATGTAATGACCGATATGATAAAGCAAACACACGTAAAAAGAGGGGGTGAATTGTGTGTAAAAAATTCGCAAGGTATTTTAAATCTTTAAAATCCTTCTTAAATAAAATGGGTTAATAAATGGAAAGGTCCTATTAAACTTTAAAAGAAAGCTATTAACGTTTCAAAAGAAAGGATCATATTGGTTATTTAAAATATGAAAGAAGTCTATAATCAAAAGGATCCCATTCGTTCTCAAAAAGAAAGGGATCTATCAATCAATAAGAGCTTGCTGGAGCTCAAATAGAAATAAGCCTGTTAATTGATAGGAGCTTGTTGACGCTTAAAGCGAAAAGAACCATTTGATTTATAGAAACAGAAGGAGCCTATTAAAAAACTGAAAGAACCTCCTGGAAACACAAACTTTTAACGCAGAAATTTAAAAGATAGGAAGAGAGAAAGAATGACACAGTAGATTTATACTTGTTCGATTAACAACCATGCCTACGTCCAGTTCTCAAGTATCCAACTTGAGTATTTCACTATAAGAATTCAAGTATTAAATTTGACGAGTATCTCCAAGCTCACAAGTGCATATTTTTCAAGGTTCTCTAACCTTCCACACTCGAAGTGTATAACAAGCTTTTAAAAGCTCGCAAAAGAATAAAATGTAAAATCAAAATTAAGTTCTCAAATAACAATTTCTCTCTTGATAGAGTGATTTCACTTTCTAAGGCATAATAAGAATAGTATGACTCTCAAGAATATAGATGTTACTCAAATGTTTCAAAAATCTGTGTATGTTCGTTACTTCACAAGTGTTATTGCTCTTCTTTAAATAGTCAATTTCTTTAACTAGCTGTTGCTTCATCTTAATAGTAGAATTTAGATTTTCAATATCATCTCTGCTGGAACAAAAATTTTCGGAGCTAATTGTTTGAAAAGGTAAGATCCTCTCGGATGTTAATAAGGAAAGTTTACTAAGAAGGTTCCTATAAGAAAGGAAGTAATTTTCCTATTATTTTATTTCTTTTAAAAAAATATCGTTATCTATACAAGGAAATAAATCCAATTTGAATTTTGAAATATTATATAGTTATCATCAAAATTGTTAAATATAAACCTTGAGCTAACAATATCTCCCTTTTTATGATAACAAGCAATAATAGATATATTTTTCAAAATTCAAAGGAATAATAGATGATTTCGAAAGATACTTGTGACTTTTATATGTTCAGACATAATTAGAAGGAGCTTATCTTTTAAGAAAGGAACCTATTATTTGTATATCAAATATTTTCACAAGTTTAATGGCAAAATCAATCATATATATAATCGAGGCAGCATTGAGAAACATGCATTGAGAAATATATCATCATATATGTAGAAATATGCAAAAAAATATAAACATAAACTTTCCCCTTTTGTCATTATCAAAAATAATAAAATAGTATAGGGAGGAAGTGAAATAAAACAGAATGAAATGTGATGAAAAAGTAAAAAAAAAAATTGACATAGTCAGTGAAGATTTTTCCTAAAGAGAATTTGCAAATCTAAGAATTGGTTTTAGAGGCTGTCAACTTATTAGCGCATTTGATCCTAAGTAAAACGAATGTCCCTTAGTTATTGCAAGATCAAGTCATTCGTGCTTGATCAAGTCATTCGTGCTTTGGAGTGGAATAGAGGCTGACTTTTGTGGGGTTGGACTCAAGATACCTACAACTCTTTCTAACTTCTTTTCAACCCACATGTTTTCCTTCATCTTGTAACCAAATTGGTAAGGAATGGAAGAATGAAACTTTTCTGGTTTATACCAATTTAGGTTATCAATCGACACTCCAAAATATGCAAAAATCTTAGTCAACAACATTCCATAAGGTAGACCACCAGTTGTGTTCTTGTGACTTCCCTAGACTATCATAGTTCATGGTCTTTTGCCAACCGACAAGGTTCTTCATCTGAACCATTGTCATTTATTACCCAGTGCACTTTAAGCACTTTTTTCTCTTTGGGACCAAGTTTAGGATTTGCGGAAGTTTTTGGAGTAGGAATGGGTAGGGAGAGTATAGGTATATGGAATCTCACTTTTTTCAGTAAACCCCCCTTACTGAAAGTCTCTTCTTCTTCTTCAGTTTCTGCTTTCTTTTCTTCTCCCTTTTCTTTTATTTCTTCTTCTTCGTCTTCTTCTGAGTTAGAAGCATATTATTTTTCAATTGTTTCTTCTTTGTCATCAGAAAAGGAATTAGGATAATCTAGAGATAACATAGCAACAATCTTTCTTTTCCTATCTTCTAGGGTCTCCTAATTGGGTATTTCTAAAGTTTGGAGCTTTGAGGAGACAAAAACAAGTTCAATAGTAGTTTCTAGAGAACCTAATTTGGGAGACAAAGACAAGGAATCAGAAGCAAAGGTTTGTTTATGACGAGGTATTTCACCATGGCTAAAAGTTGAAGCCAAAATTTTCTTCTGTCCTTTTGATTTTATTTTTTCCATTGTAATTGAGCTTTGTGAAGTTTGAGAGGGAAAACAAAAGGCAATAAGAATGTAGAGACTTAGAGTGTTGAGAGAATAAGCGACGCAGATGAGAATGACAGAGATGAGAAGTTTGCTCAGGGTATACTAAGTGATTCCTGAGTGTTGATCTCGTGAGAGGATGAGTAGACGTATAGGCCAGAAGAGGAAGCATAATCGGTTTCATATCTTCTGACAAATGGGTACGTAGAGTTGTTAGACTGCACGCACATCATTAAAAAAGCTAAAACGACACCATGCATGACTCCCTATTTTTAGGACACGTATCATTTAGAATGTCAACCTAAGAGAATCTTTCTAAGAAGAACAGGAGTCTTATAATCTAGAAGAAACCTACTAACCTAAGAGAAGGATTTTAAACTAAGAGGGGCCTTCTAAATTATAAGGAGCCTACTAAACTAAGAGAGAGTTTCTAAGGAATTAGAATGAAAGGAGCCTATCAAACGAAATTCAAAGGCAAGTAGCAGAGAATATTCATGCATAAACAATATCAGAGAGTTTGCACATACCAAGCTCTTTTCTTAACATGCAAAATCTATCTTCAGAAAGTGGCTTGATGAAAATGTCAGCTACTTGATTCTCATTATTAACATGTAAAAGATCAATGGCTCCTTCTAAATCATGATCTCCAAGAAAATGATGTTTAATTTCTATATGCTTGGTCCTATAATGGTGCATAAGATTTTTAGACAGATTAATAGCACTAGTATTATCATATAATATAGGAATATTAGAAAAGTTTAGAGAAAAATCTTGTAGTTGATGCTTCAACCATAAGATTTGAGGATGAAGCATCAACAGTTGGCAGCTGATATTTATTCCGCTTTAGTCTTCGAAAGCGTTGTGCAATTTTGCTTCTTGCAGGACCAAGATACTAGACATCCTCTAAGAAATTGACAGTGACCACTTGTGATTTTTCGATCGACTTTATCACTTGCATAATTTGCATCACAATAGCCCCCTATGTCAAATGAATCAATTTTTGGATACCATAGTCCAAAATCCATAGTTTAGTGGAGATATCAAAAGATTCTTTTGACTACTTGGAGGTTGCTTTCTTTTGGATTTAATTGAAAGCGTACACAAAGACACACACTAAGCATAATGTATGGTCTTGAGCTTATAAGTTATAGTAGTGATTCAAACATTCCTTTATACTTTTTCTCATCTATAGCTTTTCTTTCTTCGTCTTTATCAAGTTTAGTTCCAGTGTACATGGGAGTACCCATCAGTTAGGCGTTCTCAAAATAATATTTCTTGATGAGTTCCTTTCTATATTTATCTTGGTTAATGAAGATTCCTTTTTCTGTTTGTTTGATTTGTAATCCGAGAGAGAATGATAATTCTCCCATCATGCTTATTTCAAACTCCCCCTGCATTAATGCCGAGAATTCTTCACAGAAGGATGGATTAGTAGCACCAAATATTATGTCATCAACATATATTTGCACTATGAGTAAATCATTCTCCTTTCTTTTAATAAATAAGGTTTTATCTATCTTTCCTCTTTCAAAGTTATTCTCAAGCAAAAAGTTACTTAACCTCTCATACCATGCTCGAGGAGCCTACTTTAAACCATACAGAGCTTTGGTTACTTCATCACATAATCCGAAAGGTTTTCATCTTCAAAACCTGAGGATTGCTTACCAAATACTTCTTCGTTAATTTAACCATTTAAGAATGAACTTTTAACATCCATTTGGAGCAATTTGAAGTTTCTATAGCATGCAAACGCAAGTAAAATTCTAATTTATTCCAATCTAGAAACAGGTGCATAAATTTCATAAAAATCAACACCTTCCTATTGATTGTAACCTTAAGCTACAAGTCTAGCTTTGTTTCTTACCACCTTACGATTTTCATCAAGTTTGTTTCGAAATACCCACCGAGTCCTAATGATTAACTTATTTTGAGGAAGAGGTACTAGATTCCAAAATTTGTTTTTGTCAAATTGATTCAATTCTTCTTTCATAACTAAAACCTAGTTTTCGTCAAGAAGGGCCTCTTCAACAATCTTTGGTTCTATTTGTGAGATGAGAGCAGCAAAGTTATTCTTGAAAGATGACCTTATTCTTAGACTTTCAGAGGGATCTCCCATAATATATTGATGTGTATCAAGACCTCTCCATTCTCTCGGTGTTTTTTTTTTTTTTTTGCATAGGTTCTTGTTAAGATGAAGGAGCCTGCTCTATTCTAGCTTCAGAGGGGCCTTCTTGATTTTGTAATTATGAAGGTATTATAGGTGTAGTTTGATTCTTCGATGTATTTTTAGGTACCAAAGGATGCTCTTCATCATCTAAGTCAGTTGCTATTGTCGAAGGTAATGCTTCATCAAATACCAGATGTATTGATTCTTCTATCTTCTTTGTTCTTTTATTATATACTCTGAATCTTTTGCTAACGATACTGTAGCCCAGAAAATAGCTTCATCTAATCTTGCATCGAACTTTCCAAGGATTTCGTTTCCATTGTTTAGAACGAAACACTTGCAGCCAAATTCTCCAAAGTAAGCAACATTTGATTTTCTTCCTTTCCACAACTCATAAGGGATCTTTTTCAGAATAGGTCTTATGAGACACCTGTTGAGTATACAACAAGTGGTTGACACGGTTTTTGCCTAGTAACGATAAGGTAGGCCACTTTCACATAGCATTGTCCTGGAAATATTTATGAGAGTCCTATTCTCTCTCTCAATAACTCCATTTTCCTGAGGAGTCCTTAGGTATAAGAAGTTAAGAGTTATACCATTTTCTTTGCAAAAGTCTTTAAATTTTCTACTATCAAATTCTCCTCTATGATTGCTTCAAATCAATGTAATGCAGTTCTCTTTTTCAGTCTGAACTTTCCTACAAAACTTCTCAAAGACTACAAAAGTATCATCTTTATTTGCTAGAAAATAAATCCCATATAAATCTAGAAAAATCATCAACTATAATAAAATTGTAATGTTTGCCATCAAAACTTTGAATCCTAGTAGGATCAAATAAATCCACGTGCACAAGTTCAAGTGGTTGGTTAGTATTCACAATATTTTTAGAAGAGAAGTTGCTTCTGATTTGTTTTCCTTTTAAACAAGCTTTATAAACCTGATTGCTCTCAAATTTCAAATTCGGCAGTCATTTTATTAATTCATTTTTGGATAATTTTCATAAAATGCTTATACTAACATGTCTAAATATTTTTTGTCAGATAAGTGCCTTTTTATTGAGAAAAACACTTATCACTTTGAGAAGATGTATCTTCCAATTGAGCACAACATTTGTTCTGATTTCTAGGACCAATGAATACAATATTATTATTGAGATTTTCAATTATTTCATAGTGTGACACATAGAAAGTAACTCTGTAACCTTTATCACATAAATGACTTACGCTAAGCAAGTTATGTTTCAATCCATCAACAAAAAGAACATTATTAATAGAAGCAGAGTTAGAATCACCGATTTTACCAATTCCTATGACCTTTGCCTTGTCTTTATTAACAAAGACAACATTACCTCCGCCTTTCCTTTCAATATAGTTGAAATGCGATATTTCACCTATCATGTGTCTCGAACAGTCGCTATCAACTATCTATTGATTTTCCTTTGTCTCTGTTTTGAAGCATATCTGCAGAGTGTATTATCTCATTTTAGGTACCCAAATCTTTCTGGGTCCTTTCACGTTAGTAGTTTGACCTTTCGGACTCTAAACATACATTTCAAATAGTTTTTTTTTTCATTTTTTGAAAGTAACAAGAGTGACTAATAAGACCATGTCTACCACAATAATCGCACAGTACAGATGAATGATAGATGTTATGATTTTTGCAACTTACTAGGTTCCTACTATTTTGGCTATAGCTACTGCTGGATTTAACAAAGAAGTTTTTGTATGGTCTGATATTGCTATTTTCATTATATCTTATTTTGGCCTTATCAAAAACACATTTACTACTCCCAAGTAATGTATCAAGATTGTTTCTTCCATTAACAAAACTAGCAAGATCTTTTTCAAGAGAAACAGTTTTCTTAGCACATTTTTCTTTTCTGAATTTTAAAGCAGTAACTTTCTCTTCTAATTGTTTTATCTTAGCAGAGTCATTTTCAAGTAATGAGTTTTCTAACTTAATTATTTTTTGTTCCAAGCACGCTTTTTCAGAAACTTTTTTGTTTATTATCATTTTCAAGAGAAGAGACTTTAGCTAACAAATCTTTGTTTTCTGATTCTAATAATTTAATCTTATTTGTTAAAGATTCATCATTATTTTTAACTTCTCAACCTTTTTGAAATACTACACTGTTAATTTTTTTGTACTGATCATATAAGTCATCATATGCATTTCTCAATTCATCAATTTCAATATCAGAGTCAAAATAATATGCCTCATCATATCCTAATTTGGCCATAAAACAAACATTGCTGACTTCCTCAGGCTCTTCTTCTTCAAAGTTATCAAAATCCTCATCTGACCAAGTTGCAATTATAGCATGCTTTTTGGGTTTTCTATTTTCTATCTTATCCTTTTGAAGAAGAGGACATTCTGGTCTTATGTGTCCAGGCTTCTTACAATGATAGCATATGATTTGATTATTTTGTGTACTGCTATTGTCGTTGCTACCTTTTGATAAGAACCTGTTGTTTTCAGTTTTCTTGTTTCATTCTCTTTTCTTCATGAACTTCTTTTTGTAGAAGAGAAAATATTTTCTAACCATGAAGTTGAATTCCTCATCTCCATCTATTTGTAACTCAGTATCACTTTCTTCATCATTTGATGGATTTGATTCGTTAACTGCTTTTAGTGTCATTCCTCTTCTGTATAAGGATCCTTCATCTTGCCTAAGTTCGACTTCATGAATCATTAAGTTTCCTCTTAACCAGTTAAGTGAGATTGTATCGAGATCGTTTGCAGTTTCCAGAGATGTTATTTTAGGTCTCCATTCTTTTGGTAATGATCTTAGAATTTGTTGCCAGCTCGTCATTGGGATATATCTTGCCCAAGTTTTTCAAGGTAGTGATGACATGTTTGAAATTTTCGAAGAATTCGTTTATTTTTTCTCCCTATTTCATGTAAATAGTCTCATATTGATGCACTAAAAGACTTATTCCATGTTTATTTACCTCATTCGTTCCTTCAAAAGTAACATAAAGCTTATCCCACATTTCTTTTGCTATAGAACAGTAGGATATCTTTTCGTACTCTTTTGGAGATAGTGCACAGATCAGATGATGTCTTGCTTTGGCATTTAACTGTGCATTTCTTCTATCGACATCAGTCCACACTTCTATGTTGTCAGTAGCAGGAGGTATAGCCCTAGATTTGATAGCTTTCCAGATTTCGATATCCACCAATTGAAGATAGATGGTCATTCTCTCTTTCCAATAGGCGTAGTTGTTTCCATTGAAGTAAGGAGGCTTTGAGATGGATTGTCCTTTATGATTCTTAAGTTATTTTTCATGATCTATCACGTGTTGTAAAACACAAAAAATGTGAAACCTCACTCTGATACCAAATGATAAAGCAAACACACGCAAGAGGGGGTAATTATGTGTAAAAATTTTGCAAGGTATTTTAAATCTTTAAAATCCTTCTTAAACAAAATGGGTTGATAAATGGAAAGGTCCTATTAAACTTTGAAAGGATCCTATTAACATTTAAAAAGAAAGGATCCTGTTAGTTATTTAAAATACAAAAGAAGTCTATTAATCGAAAGGATCATATTCGTGCTAAAAAAGAAAGGGGCCTATCATTCTATAACAGCCTGCTAGAGCTCAAATAGAAATAAGCCTGTTAATTGATAGCAGTCTGTTGATGCTTAAAGAGAAAAGAACCTCTTACTTTATAGAAACAGAAGGAGCCTATTGAAAAACTGAAAGAGCCTCTTGAAAACACAAACTTATAACGTGAAAATTTAAAAGTTAGAAAGAGAGAAAGAATGACATAGTAGATTTATATTGGTTCGACTAACAACCAAGCCTACATCCAGTCCCCAAGTATCCAACTTGAGTATTTCATTATAAGAATCTAAGTATTAAATTTGACGAGCCTCTCCAAGCTCACAAAGACATAGTTTTCAAGGTTCTCCAACCTTTCACACTCGAAGTGTATAACAAGCTTCTAAAAGCTTAAAGAAGAATAAAATGTAAAATCAAAATAAGTTCTCAAATAACAACTTCTCTCTTGATAGGGTAATTTCACTTTTTATAAGGCATAATAAGAATGATATGACTCTCAAGAATATAGATGTTACTCAAATGTTTCGAAAATCTATGTATGTTCGTTACTTCACAAGCGTTGTTTCTCTTCTTTAAATAGTCAATTTCTTCAACTAATCATTACTTCATCTTAATTCTAAGTTGACTTTGAATTTTCAATATTATCTTTTCTGGAACAAAAATTTTCAAAGCTAATTGTTCGAAAAGGTAAGATCCTCCTGGATGTTAATAAGGAATGTTTACTAAGAAGGTTCTTACAAGAAATAAAGTAATTTTCCTATGATTTTATTTCCTTAAAAAACTGTTATTTATACAAGAAAATAAATCCAATTTGAATTTTGAAATATTATATAGTTATCATCAAAATCGTTAAATATAAACCTTGAACTAACAAGATGCTTTATTTGAAATCATCCATTAAATCTATATAGTTTACAAGTTTCTAATAAATGTCTCGATGATATAGATAATGATACAGAGTGGTGTATCATAGCTCGTGTGACACAAAGCACAACTGTTGCCATGCCATCTGGTGCTTAATCAAACAACTAACTTACTCTTCTCTGAATAATTCTTGTGAATCCTAATGATACTCATTACCCAAAAAAGTTGAAGAATTAAAGTATCATTGGGATTCACAAGAATTGGGTAAAGACTTAATTCTTCAACTTTTCTCTTTAACATAATATTACAAAAAATGTTTTCATAAAAGTATTTCTAGCAAATTAATATTTAGAATATAACATGTTAATTCTATTAAAAATTAAATAAAAATATGTTTATTTAATACAATAAAAAGATTTGTAAAAATATTAAATCATACAAGTATTTTAACAAGAAAATCGAGCCCACCTTGTAAGGGCCCCATTGAGTCAATGAAGTTGTTGTTCTTTTATTGTAGCCCATACTGAACGAACCTATCTATCAATTTTTTGTGGGTCTTATTATAAATTAGTCTGTTCCTTTATGCTTAATTAGGTCACATAATAAGAAAAAAATGGATTACCCTTGATTATGTGATTTTTAGATTTGAACCCAAAAAAGAAAAACCTCAATTTCTTCATAAGCATTGAAATTTTAGTGGAGTCTTTAAATCCTAAGTTTTTTTAATTAAACATATTAAGTTAAAAAAACTGCACAATTCATGGATATTGCATTTTTCACATGTTAATATGCCAATTATTAAAATTAAAAAAACAGATTATGTTGACACCAGCCAGCATATGTATAAATTGACAGTCTGCACCAATAATATAATAAATAACTATTAAGAATCACTTATATCACATATTGAAAATATGTAAATAGTTAAAATAAGGAACTTTGATTTTGAGATATGTATAAGTTAACATTAAGAAACTTTGCTTCCTTTAGAAGAAAGAAACTGTTGACGAAGCATCATATGCTATGTTGGTACGTATTATTCATCTTTTCTGTTACCAAGAACCCTCCTTATTGTACTATATTTTCTACTACGTCCCAAAGTTAAAGTGGGCTTTGTGTTCTGCAATTGGTGTATGGGTTTCCCTTTCTGTTTGTGTTTAGAAGATGGTGAATTGTGTTTCTGTATTGGATGACGACGGGTTGACTTTTTTTTTCCAATCTCTGGTTGTTGTTTGAGGAAACCCTTCTACCTGTTTGATGGAAGGTCTAAGGTCTGTTAGAGATTCAAGACACAATTTGCAACAGATTTTTATGTAAAAAATTTACCATATGATTCCTTTTACACCAAATCTGGACCACTATTAAAATATAGTACTTTGACTTGTCATCGAAAAACTAGCATAACTGATCACATTGATATGGAATGCAGAAAGTGTCATATGCATCAGTTCTTTCCATTAACAATTCATTTGTGGGATTTGATTACCAAACGAATTTTATTTAACATAGTAATCATATGATATATTGAATTTTCAAAATTAAACTATTAACATCAATTCGTCAAGGAATGTCAACGTGGCGACTGATTTCTGATAGCGAAAATGAGCTTCAATAGGAAGAATGTGGGAAAATTCTACCTAGTGTAAAAAAATCAATTAAGATATTTTGTTATCATACACTAATCACCGCTTGCCTTCCACGTCGATCTTCTTCTTTAAGATTTTTAGTATCATCTAAATTACCTCTCTTCCTTAATTATTTGTATCTTATTTGCATCATAGTAAGCTATTAGATGAACGTTTGATTATATATACTATGTCTTGTGTAAAGCTTATTCCAATCTTAAAGAGAACATAGATGAAAATGGAAACAATGGTAATATCCCAAGGGATGGTACAGGATTAGGGCAATCGGTTGTTTTTGATCAATCGTCGATTCCAATTATTATGTCTTCTCAATCAAGTATGAATGTGTTCGAATTTGGCTTCGTAATACAGTTTCACTTAACTAGCTATTTAAATTTCATACTAATTGTGCCTTAAGTGAAACACATTGCACTGATAGTTCATCTAATTCAGTGATCCATACTACATTTGGGGATTCGTTCACAGTATTCTCTACAAGTTTAGCTATAGCCAAAAAGTTGTTGGAAGAAGGTGTCAATAACCCATCACCTGAGGGAAAATCTTTGACGTTTTCAATTAATGCCTTCAAACGTGCAAGGATCCTTCTTAAGAATCCACACATAGCGAACTCATTTACCTTTACTGACTCTCATGTCATTTGGAATCTAGAAAAAAAATCGTTTCATTTCTTTTTTGATGGAATAAGTGTGAAACTTTATTTATTGTTATGCTTGTAAGAATTTTGGAAACAACCTCGCCACTAGTTAGAGGTAAGACTATGTACTATTGGACTTCCCCATACCCTACATATTAGTGAGATTCATATTGGGTGTTGATGTTGTTATTGTTATTCAAGTTGTTTTATGTGTATAAGAATTGTTAAACTTCTAATTACAATCTTTTACTACTTAGTTGCATACATCATTATATTAGCTGCTTACAACTTTCAATTTTTATGTATTATTATTTTATTGTTAATAAATATTAATGATTAAGAATAATAGTCAACTTAAATTTATTAAATTTTAATCTTATTAATATGTTAAATTTTAGGTATGTTTATCTTTTAATATCCAAAAAGAAAATTTATAAAGTTTTTATACATTAAGTACATATATATAATCAAATTTAAAAGAAAAATCATATATAAATGTCAATTATAATTAACTTTAGGATTATTAAGCACACTTACCATTAAAACATTAACAAATTAACATTATTAATACATAATTCTTTAATCTACACTTGTTGCGACGACTTAAAGGTTTAGTTGCCAAAAGTCCGCATTTGGTGACGAATTATGCATTTTGTCTCAAAAAGTTCAAATACTTACTGACGTTTTAGGTTGTCATTGCCAAAGGGTTAATTTTGGGCGACGATATGAGTAAATCGTCGCAAAATTGACCATTTTTAGCGACAACTCCTAAAAATCATCACTAAATAATCCACTTTTCCAACAATTTACTTTAACGTCACTAAATTTGAGACTTTGGACGACGAAATGAAATATTGTCACTAAAACTCTACATTTGGCAACGATTTACAATTCGTTACTAAAAAAAAGGTAGCAAATAGGCTATTATGTTATAGTGCTAATTCACAATGATTATGATAACCGTATTAATCCAATATTAGGTAATAAATAATTATGATACGTGTGCAATTGAAAAAGAAATAGTTTTTGTCTTTAGAGGGGATTGAATTAGTGGTGGAAAGCCCTAAGTGTCGGAGGTCAAGAGTTCTATCATGTGAATTGTAAATTATTAAGTTCAACCAATAAATATACTAGAGGAAATGAAAATAAAATTAAAAAACCATAAACAAAAATGACATGAAATAGGCCTAAATTTTATGAAAGAAGCTTTATCTGAAATCATCCGTTAACTGAACTCTATATAGTTTACAAGTTTCTAATAAATGTCTCGATGACATAGATAACGATACAGAGCGGTGGATCATGGAGAGTGACAAAAAAAAGGTAATGAAGGAATAGCCTTTTTAGCTCTATCTTTTATTGCAAGGACCAATCCTTATATAGGATGGTTTGTTACAGGTCACGTGGATGCATAACAGAAAGGTATCCT
>JAOSBM010000003.1:12744875-12755191 GCA_027568955.1 Erythroxylum tenue
TTGATCCTTGAGAAATAGTAGCAATTGATTTTTGAACTTGAAATATTGCTGGAGCATTTTTTTGTGAAAATTGGTCGCGTAGGTCTTCCCAGACCTCTCGCACTGTTTTGGCATGTACAATACCTTCTGCAATGTCTGCCTCGATTGAATGGGTAAGCCACGACAAGATCATGCTGTTGCATTGTTTCCAAAGGATGAACTCTACTGCATCACCATCTGGAGAGGGTGGGTCGATTGTGCCATTGATGAAGCCAATTTTAGATTTGGTAGTCAAGGCATGAACCATGGATTAGCTCCATGATTGGTAATTTTTGCCATTTAATTCAGTAGGAACGAGCAAATGCCCAAGTTGATCGGAGTGGTGTACATAGTATGGATGTGAGGGATCCACACTGGTTTTGGAGGTGTTTTTGGTGGCGGAAGATTCTTCGTGGACAGAGGACATGATTTATGTAAAGAGGAAGAACGAGTGATGAATTTCAAGAGCCCCAGGAGTGCTTTGATACCATCTCAACTTAATAAGAGGAAGACATATGTGAGATGACGATAGAATAGAATGGCCATAATGAATTGCTTTCATTAACGTGAGTATCTAATTTATACACATACAACGGTCACTAACTACACTATCTATGGCATAATTCTAGCTAATTACATGGAAAAGGAATAATCTAAAATAGGCAAAGATAATTACAATACATCAATGTAAATCTTTTCCTAATAGGTTGAGGAACATGGATCGTGCCCTGTTTGCAGTTATAAGATGCCTAAATCATGAGGAATTGTGGAAGAAAGATGAAGCAGAAAGGAGGGAACTTGGAAGAGAGATTTGGATTAGTTTTTTAGTTAGGAGAAACGGGTTTCTAATGATTCTTCTAACAATGTATCTTCTTCAAGTCCAATTACTGATCACGAGACAGAGGGTTACGAAATTTTATTCTTTAGGAAATTGTTTCCTTTTTCCTTGTCCAGTTTGCAGTGGTTTGTATAGAAACTATTCGCAATAAGTACTTTTTCTTCAATTATTTACATGTTACATTTGTCTTGTTATTTTTATTCTTTGCTATTCTTTCACTTGAATTAATATACTTCAGAGTTAACTATGGGCGAGATGGCGAGGAAACGTAGGATGGATTTTTTATGTTGGCTTTTGGTATCATCTCAGAGAATTGAAATTATAGATTGTTATAACTAATGAAGCTGCTAATTCTGTTATGTTGAAGCGTATATCTTTGTTACACATTCAACAACTGAATTTTCCCAGATAGGGATGACCTTATATATGGTCATAGATTGATTCTGGAAGTTTACTATGGTTGTTGGCTCTGACTTTGGCTTTCCCTTTCTTGGATAATCTTGATTCCTTGATACCTTCCTAGCATCAAAAGGGTAGCCATAGGGTTTGTGCCTGGAGATTTCAAGAAGGTTGATCCATCTATCACCCTCAACCCCTTCACCCCGTATACTTTGTAGTCAGGATCTACTACTGAACCGACAATGCAACCACCATGATAATGATAGTAAGTCCTCACATTCTTCTTGCAGAAACTTCTCAGATCGTTAATACTGGACATCAGATTATCTTGGTGTTCTGTACCCAGGAAAAAAGTGACAGATTGAGACCTTGCAACTCGATGAAGCAATTGAACCATCTCTACACACCCCTCTAGATCCTTTTCTTTTGCTAGATAGTTGAATTGTACCAAAGGGTTTTGCCTAGGGTCTTTGGTGCTAAGTTCTAGTTCCCCTTTGGATTCTGGAAATGCAAGCTTGACTGCAATGGGAATCCTTGTTTTGTTCAAGCTTATTGGTATGATTCCTCCCTCAATTATGAATTTGAAGTCTTTTGCAATACCCGCAACTTGGGGTGAATCTGGAAACCGATATTCTGCTTTGGCATCTACTAAAGTGGCAATACAAGGATTGTCTTTCATCTCTTGTCCAACCTCTTTTAGTTCCAACATAAGAGGTATGCCAAGATTCTTTAGATGTTTTTTGGGCCCTATTCCGCTTAATAGTAAAATTTGGGGACTGCCTAATGCTCCTGCTGACAAAATAACATCACCCCACGAACTTCGGTTGTTGGGTTGGTTAAGGTAAGCTTCATAGGTTTGATTGATACTGCCGTGGCTGCTGATGAATTTAATACCCCGAACAATGCTCTTGTTTCCTTTACCTGCAAGATCGTAGAAGAATGATTGTCAAGAGATTGCACACGTACAAAATGTTATGGAAGCTCAATGGTGTTTACATACAGTCACCATGGAGGATAACATTTTCCACAGTCGCATTAAAAAGGATAGTAATATTCTCTGGATTCCCCATTGATAAAAGATCAGCTGAGGTGTGTCTGGTTCCAAATTCGTCAAAGATAGTTGCCCCGATCTTTGTACCTTCAACATGTTCCCAGCTGAATCCATTGTAAGGTAGAAATCCTGCTTCAAGAAGGCCAAACTCGACAACGGATTGCCATGTTGTCATCTCCGGCTTGAAGACAACTTTGGACTCAACCCATTCATAAGATTCCTTCACCAATTTTTTGTCCCATCCAACACTAGTCACAAACTCCCCACTAGCTCTACTATAAAATCCGCCATTGATGGCTGATGATCCTCCAAGTACTCGGCCTCTATGGCCCATAACCCCATCCCTAGAGACGAAGCTTTGAGCTACTGATGAAAATTCGTCGGTTTGGAGTAGTGGAAAACCATAGTACAACTTCTCTGTTACGAGGGGGTTTCCGTAAGGTGAACCTCCTCGTTCTACCAACAGCACAGAGAACCTCTGAGAAAGAGTTGCTGCCAAGGGACAGCCGGCGGTGCCTCCTCCAACAACAATATAATCAAAGGACTTGCCTGAAATGTCTTCAACATCTGAAGTCATAAATGGTAGGCTTTTCCCTACAACAAATAAAGAAAATTAATGGTTTTAGACTCAAGTTTAGGATTCCAAACGAAAGCAGTCACATTATAGAGTGAAGTGTTCGAACAGCATACCTTGTATCTCTATTGCAGATGGTGACAAGCTGCCGAGTATAGAAGAGAAAACTACGAGGAAAGCATAACTACGAATAACGTGCAAAACATCCATCTCCTGCATTGCCAATTTCCTTGTCATGACGCTTATTTAAGAGGACAAAGTTGGAGGAAAGCACTTCCCATTTCGAAGTCCATGAGGCTTTGCTTAAGAAGAGAGAAACGTTGGGAGCAACAAATTTTTATTATGTGGTTCGTCTAATGATTGTAGGTTGCAGGCCTAAGCGGCACATGTATTGATGGGCTCCTTGCGTATTAATACAATTAGCACTAGCAAATCCTTTTTGCCAAGGTCTGTTGGGACGCCATGATTTTGTCAGCATCATAAGATTGTCTACCTATAGAAAACTCCTTTTCTCTTTACTTTTCAGGTTAAATTTGGTTTGGTCTTGGTAATCTTCTACGTAATTGTTGTTTTAGGTGCTGTTTTCTACACTAAAATAAATGTTTGGTATATCTTTGTAAGGTGATTCCTCAATTGACTGTGCACTCTTCTTGGTATTTCGATACAGCTTTAAAAATCATGAAACATCCTATTGCTGGGAACTATCACCTTTCCTTTCCTAACGGGGTCCTTAGGTAAACTTGGAAACCGGAAGAGAGGCATTTTCCTTATCAATGGCAGGTACTTCCAGTGCCAATGCAGCTGAGAAAGAGAGACAGATGATAGAAAAGAATTAAACCATATACATTATATCATCTTTATATACGGATATACTTCCAACAGTTTCTGGCGGTCCATAGTTAAACCAATGTACATAGTTTATAAACAAGAGATTTGCTTTGGGAATCAACTTTAACGCATAGACTATAAGCACTAACCCTTCCTGTATAAATGTCCCATAAGTCTAGAACCGCCCATTGGTTTGTTCAATCCCCTTAATGTTCAAATCTAATGCTTTTCAACTTGGTTCAATGTCATTTGGATATTGCCTATTCAGATCAAATGTAGCCAGCATAGAAGGTTTTCTCAATTGGTCACCACTTTTTAATCTCTTAGCCACTGATTGCTCTACGCACGTGCTATCAGAAATGGGACTGCCACTTCTCTTCTCGACTTGATTGCTTAAACCACCACTTAGAAATAACTTGCCTTGTGGGTGAATGTCCATTAAAGGAAGCTCAACAGCAGCTGAGTTGACCTTGTGAGTGTCACCAACATCATTTTTTTGTTGCGTCTCTTCTTTCCTTCCAGAGCTATCAGATGATGTTAAGGAACTTTCAACTGAACACACTGTGCTTCGTAAATTTTTCCCTTCTGTGTTCTTCAAGCTTGAACCTTCCATTTCTGTCAATTCTGAGATTGGTGTACTTGGACACTCTGTCTTAGCCATTGAGACTAACCGAGAGAGTTCAACTTGTGCAAGCTCTATACCATCAGAAGAATAGTTACAACCAGCCAGTGTTTCTTGTGCTTTCTTCAATACCGATTGTAGGTACTTCCCTTGAGCTTCTATTCTCAGCTGCAAATGCTTTTGCACCTGAAATTGGAACGGTGTGAACTGCTAGATATATACCAATTAACATCTAATATAAATTGGATTGTTTTCCTGGTCATACCTCAATCTGTTCATGAAGTTTTCTCTGCACTTCCATCTGCATTTCGAATGCCTCAGTGATCTGCAAACTTCTGCTATGCACGGCACGTAAAATTAGTTGAAAAGTTTGTGAAAACATTAACCAAAATTTGAAACAGGAGAGCATATATGATTATTACTCGTTAATTGGATCGCGATTTCCATCATCGATTCCCCTACTGAAATGATCACCACTACCTTGAATCTCTTCATAATCTGTATCAATCGCAAGTATAAGCATCATTATGTGACATGTATGAGAAAACCAATCGCGATGAAGTTAAAATCTTTTTTTTCGTAATGTTACCTTCTTGCTTGTTATCAACGCTGGTCTGTGACGGCTGGCTCTTCCCTAGCCTATACTTCTGCAGCAAGAAGCAGAAATACGATAAAAGATCTACTTTCGAAAGGAGATAAAAGCTTACGGAAACTGTTGAAAGCAATATAAAGAGAGAATGCCTGTAAATGGCTCTTCAAATGGTACAAGGTAAGCCCAGGAATTCCCATGACCCTCATCAGGCTCTTTGGTGTTGCCTCTGTTAATGCAAAAAAAGAGAAAACAAAAATACGCTGAATATTACAGATGTTTTCCCATAGAAAAAGATGATCAATGAAAAAGGAAATGAGAGAAATCTTGTACTCAACTGTCTGCTCCTCCAAGTTGATTGACACCTTCAACAAACCTTTGGTGGAGCTCTGTAGTCCATTTCAGCCTAGGCTTTGCATCGGTGGATAAGACCAAATTCATGTTCTGGTTTTGCAAACCCATTTGTGTTTTAAGGAAAACAGACAAGTGGAAGATTGGAACATAAATGCGAGTTGTGAGTTTGTGATTCTTTTTTTAGCTAATGCTTTGAAATTGTGGCAGCTGAGTTGGGTAGTTCTCTTTATAAATATGGAGTAGTTGGGGTGTCCTATGTTCTCACTCCATATCTGGAAACATAAGTGGGGTTATGTTGGGAGGGGAATATATGCTATGAGCTGTGGCTCTTCCTTTCTCTTAACCTTCCCATTTCATACTAACTTTTCCTTTTTTTTTCCCCTTAAATTTTCTTCTTTCTTCTTTGACTTGAAAGAGGGATAGGAGAGAATCTATGATGCAGCAAAAACAGAGAAAGCAACACAGTTCAATTTAGGGCCTCTCAAAAGGAGAGAAAAGAGGAAAAAGTGTATGGTTTGTTTTTATCTCGCTGTTTTCCCATCTCTCTCTATGTACCTGATTCCCTGCTGAGTGTTCGGTAAGCCCCACCATGATGAATAATGGGTGCAACTTTTCTTAACACTAGGAGAAACTTTGAAGAAAGAAAAAAGAAATTTAATGAGTTGATCGAAAATGTTATTAATGGATATTTCTTCTGGGTGATTGAAAGAGATAACCGTATGAGTTTTGCTTTCTTTTTTGAGTAGGGTGTAGTGGCATTGGCAGATTCCTTTTGTTCTTTGTAGTGTTGGAGGAATCAAAGAATCTAACCTTAGATTGTAGGACATTAAGTTACCATATTTCCATAGAAAGAAGCATTCTTGAAAAAGTGAATCAAATCAGCCTTCCTATACAAATGAAGATAAGCTTTGCTTTCCTATGTGCTCACTCAATGTTGCACCTTCTTTTCAGGAAATCAAACATATGTGAAATTTCCCACTTCCATTAGCGTTTGAGGCTCCAAGTTTCCTTGTTTATTAATTGATTCCCTTACCTCATCATGCCTTGGAGATAATCATGGAACTTGCTTTTTAATTCTTCAAGTGAATGCATTGATTTATCTTTCTAGAAAACTAACTAAAGTAGCCTATCAACGTTATGGTAAGATAAAGTAAGTAACAAGCTAAGCCAGCAATTAATGATGGATGTTGATACAAAGCAACACAACAAACATGCCGAAACAGAAACAGCATCTTATGGTAGCTGTGATGCTGGGCAACACATCTAACAACGGGTGGTACTTGGCTACATGAAGGAACTGGATTGGCTGCTCGAGTGTATATCAGATTAATACACCACACCAATAACATAAAAGGTTCACATATTTTATGGCTGCGTACTTACAGAGTATGAAACCAATCAACTATACTCCTTCATAAAAAGTCCACTAAAGAAATATATTCCAAAGGGCAAAGGGGATGTTCACTTTAGTCCTGTAATCCATTTCCATGCTGAAACTGATAAAAGAAATTTACACCCAGAAAAGAGAAAAGACAAGTTAAAATGGCCAACAAGAAATCGGCAAAGTCAATTGAAGCAAGTCCATCTTCTGATTTATCGGGTTGCGGTCAAGAGCTTTGATCACTGGAATCAAAATCCAATGATTGATCTCCAAACATGCTGCCATACATTCAGTTGGTCTGCTGCAAATCTCCGTAAAAAAAATTAAAATGTTTTAAAAAGGGAACAAGAAGATCTTAATAAAATAAGAGTAAGAAGGTAATTACATTTTGTATTTTAAGTATACAAGAAAGTGTATTTGTCTTTGTTATTACAAAAAGATAGAGATTTGGTTGACTCAGGCACAAGAGTTGCAGCTGCAGGATGGATAATGTACATTGATATGAGTGAAAAGGTCTCCTGATCATGTTGTTAGATAATCAAATCCTTGGATAAAAGCTCTCAAGTTAAATACTAGAAATGGACAAGTAAATGGTGGGTCCACTTTAGTGACAAGTTCCTCTTAAGCAAGCATCAACTTTCTGTCCTAGAACTGTAACTCCTTAGAGGCATGCTCTTTGTTGACGTTCAAAGAAAGGAATAAAAACCATGTACAAGTCCAAATGAATGTTTGAAAACAAAGGAAAGAAGGTAGAGTTATTGAAGTACCTTTCTCTTTAAACAGCTGCTGTACTTGAGGCCTACTTTCTTGCTTTATTATATTCCATAACAAGTAAAGGAGATTCTAGGATGATGCTGAATGGCCCGGGTTAGGTCAGTAGGAGAAGGTCCGGTGAATCAAAAGTCATTTAAGCAAAGGTTCTTCATCAATTATTATTCTTTAAAGGGTCCCATATATGCAGATCTCACAATTCTGAAGCATTGTGAGAAAGATGAGAAAAGAATATGGCCTCAGGAATCAGGAAAAGGGACGCAAAAGGAACTAGTCGCTATCCCACAAAGATTAATGGTGTTTATTACTCCAATTTTATGTCGAAAATGTGTTGAAAATGACGTGAGCGATGTGTCACTAATCTACTTTGTTTTTCCACATATAACAGAATAAACCAGTAAGCATTTCTGTTTGAATAGTTACACATCTAAGGAGATCCAGGAGCAAGAGCTTGTTTGATGCTGATTATACTTGATCAGAGTATGGTTATCTGTAGATGTATACAAACCTTTTTTTACGGATGGAAAACTAGCATCTCCATCTTGATGTCTCGAGACCTCAAAGTGTGTTAATTATATGCTTTAAGTGTTGCACGTGTTTTTTATTTTTTATTTTTTATCAGATATCCAATAAATTTCCTAGTCAATATGAATTCTTAGTCTAAAGGAATTAGGATCAGATTTTGTTGTTTTATGCTAGATTTTCTATGTTTCAGTTACTAATTCAGCTATTTAAGTCATGAGCTAAAAGCTCTAAATGTATCTTTGTTCTTGTTCATGCAGTAGTGTTTCTTCGAATAAAACCGTTCTGCTGTCTTTTGCAATCCTCTATTTCAGATTTTGTTTATTTTTGCAATCCTCTATTTCAGATTTTGTTTATTTTTAACTAACAATTGGTATCAGAGCAGTTTTTCTTGCGGGACTTGTGAGTGCAATGGAATCTGAAACTAATTTTTCCCATCTTTCTCCTTCTGTCTTCGATGGTGAGAGTTACCAACTCTGGGCAGTGAAGATGACAACCTATCTTGAGGCTTTGGACCTTTGGGAGGTAGTCAAAAAAGATTACGAAATACTCCATCTGCCAAACAATCCTATGGTGGCCCAGATCAAAAGCCACAAGGAAAAGAAAACGAGAAAGCCTAAGGCAAAAGCAACCCTATTTCCTGTTGTTTCAATAACAATTTTCACAAGGATCATGTCGCTGAAATCAGAAAAGGAAATCTAGGATTATCTTAAGAAAGAATATGCTGGAGATGAAAGGATACGTAACATGTAGGTGTTAAACTTGATAAGAGAGTTTGAGTTGGAGAGGATGAAAGATTCAGAGACAGTCAAAGACTACTCAGACAGATTATTGGGCATTGTGAACAAGGTACGGTTGCTTGGCACGCAATTTCTAGATTCAAGAATTATTGAAAAAATACTTGTAACAGTGCCTAAAAGATATGAAGCATCTATAGCTTCTTTGGAGAACACTAAAGACCTGCCCAAGATCACCTTAGCAGAATTGCTACATTCTTTGCAGGCATATGAACAACGGAGACTCATGAGGTAGGATCGAATTGTTGAAGGTGCCTTGTCAGCAAAACATCAACACTCTGCAAAGAATAAGAACAGAAATCAAGCATCAAGCAGTGAAAACGTCACTAGCGACCAGAATCAAAGCAAAGAAAAAAATCCAAAGAAGAACTAATCCACCTTGTAAGCACTGCAACAAAAAAGGTCATCCACTAGTTAAATGTTGGAGGCGGCCAGATGCGAAGTGTAGCGAGTGTAATCAACTGGGACATGAAGCCATAATTTGCAAGAGCAAATTTCAAAAGGCTGAAGCAGTGCCCAAGTTGCCGATCAAGAAGAAGAAGATCAGATTTTTGTGGCAACATGCTTTGTAGCTAATCACTCTTTTGAATGTTGGTTAATTGACAGTGGTTGTACAAACCACATTACGTACGATAAAACACTCTTCAAGGAGTTGAAGCCATCAAAGGTCAGAATCGGCAACGGTGTTTATTTTCCTGCAAAAGGGATTGGAGTAGTTGCAATCACAACACCTTCAGGTGCAAAACTAATTTCAGAAGTTCTGTATGTGCCCGAAATTGATCAGAATTTATTGAGTGTTGCTCAATTGCTAGAAAAAGGATTTAAAGTATCCTTTGAAAATTTTCATTGTCTTATTATTGATGCAACTGGAAGAAAAATCTTGGAGGTTAAAATGAGGGGTAGAAGCTTCTCGTATGACCCAACAAAGAAGGAGAAGATGGCTTGTTGCAACAAAGCCGAAGCCAGTTGCAACATCCCATCACCGATGGGAAGGGTCAATTGGTCATTTGGGACGGGTTAAGAGTGTGTAAATTTATCTCGGCACGTTCATTCATGTTATGGCCTCCATATATACATGAATAGAAATTTTTGCACATGCCCATGACTGTACATGCATTCATGACATTTTCCGGTATATGTGTCTAAATGTAATTTTTTTTTGAAAATGTGATTTTTGTGCTTGAAAATTTAATTGGTGTGGGTTTTTGTGAGTTTTGCATTTTTGGAGAATTTTAGGAAATTTTCTGGCAATTTTCGGGGAAAATTTCTGGACCGGAAAAATTATCAAGTGGCGGACTGATTGATTTCTGGTACTGAAAATTACTGTCCAATGACACGGGAAATCTAGATAAATGATTTTCGGATTTATTGACTTGAGCCCTTAAAAATTGGGAGATGATTAGTGTAGAAATTGGACTTAGGTTTTAAGAATTGGATTTGTGGAGCCAAACATGGCCTAAAATCTACTTATTTTAATAAAAAATCTTTCCCTTTATTTTAGTCATTCTCGATGCTTCTCCTCTTCAAAAGGGTTTGGTGAATTAAATGAGATTTCTCCATCTCATTCTCGTA
>JAOSBM010000003.1:12788597-12802741 GCA_027568955.1 Erythroxylum tenue
GTCAAAAGGGTTTGTCCCGGTTTAGTTCTCCGACCTCTGCGTGGATACCGTTAGAGACGATTTACGTTGGTCGTTATAGTTTGATCTTTGTATAGACACGTGGATCCTGGCTTTCGGGAAGGTCCCGGAACAAAAATTTTTGTTTTTCCGCACCGCCTGTATATGATACAGGCACCGGGATTTTCCTACAGAATGAAGATGATAAGGGTCAATAAAACGAGGTGGTTGTTGCATAAAAAATAGGTTTTTGTAAGTTTCCATGGAGAAAGTATTGTTAACATCACGTTAACAAATGGACCAGTTTTTACCTAAGGCAAGTTTTAGTATGAGGTGAATGGTGGTTGGTTTGACAAGTGGACTAAATGTGTCAGTATAATTAAGACTGGGTAATTGTGGATAGCCTTTAGGCTATGCTTGGTTGGACTTATGGTTTTTAATGGAATAGAATGGAATGGAATGATTTATAATGGAATGGAATGTAAATGGATGTAATATTAGAAAATTGTTGTTTGGGAGGAATGGAAGGGTTCTAATGTAATACAGTAAAATGTTGTTTAGATGAAGGGTTTATAATGTAATATAACATAAAATTGTTTATCGTTTTACATTCCATCCTAAACCTCCCAAATCGGAGTTTTTTTATTTTTATTGTTTAAGAAGGAATCGGATGTAATATGAAACCTTCATTTTCCATCCCATTCCATTTCATTCCATTATTAACCCTCCTCCCAAACGATGGAATAATATTACATTCCACTCCATTCCATTAATAAACCCCCAACCAACCATAGCCGTAGCTACCATTCGGACTTTATAGCAGTCTAGGGAGCCATCAGAACTAAGCTTTGTACGGAATACCCACTTTTAACTGATACTATTGGCACCTAAAGGAGGGGGAATAAGGGATCGAGTATTGATGTGAAGAAGAGCTTTGAACTCATCAAGCATAGTTTATTGCCAGTGAGGAAACTTGTTTTCTTGACCGAAGGAAATAGGGACTAGACTAATTGATGTAGGAACAATAGTGTTGTAACTAATATGGTCAGGAAAAAGGTTTTAAAAGTCGAGTGTTGTCCCAAGTGAAAGTGACCATTGGATGAGAAAAGGAAGATGATGGTTGAGAAATAAGTGGAATAGGCAAGGAACAGGGTAAAGGAGGTATGGGTAAGGTAGAAGTGGTCAAGACTGGTGAGAAGGAAGAACTAAGCAATGGTGGAGGAACATATGATAATTGAATTTGTAATAGTAAAGAGAAAGAAGTGGTAGAAGAGGATGAGGAGTTTTGTTTGAGAGTGAGTTTATCAGTTTTAGTATGAGCAAAGAAAAGATAGCATATGCAACAAAAAAGATGATTAAGGTTGGGAGAAGAGTTCAACAAAAGTTCATGAGGAGATTGAAATGTAAGGTAGATGATGGTAAAAAATTTATAATGTAAACAACAGTGGAAAAGACTTGTACCAAAATCTCTTTGGAAGAGAGTTGTGAATAAGAAGAGTGATTCCTATTTTAGTTACGTGACGAATTTTACATTCAGCAATACCATTTTTGTAGTCGGGTATAAGGACATGAAATATAAAAAGAAATGTCGTAAATGATGAGAAAAGTAGCAAATGATCCTTTGATGAGTTCAAAAGCTCCATCATATTGAAACATTTTGATTTTTATTGAGAATAAATTCTCAACAATGGATTTAAAATTTTCAAATTTTTGTAATGCTTGAGACTTATGATTTAGAGGAAAAACTTTGGTGTAACGACTAAAATCATCAACAAAAACTGTAAAATATCTTCAAATATAAAACGAAAACAATGATGATGGTCCCTAAGTGTTGCAATGGATAAGTTAAAGAGGTGCAATACATACTCTAGTAGATGTAGGAAAAGAAAGATGACACTGAATCAGACGTAAATAGTTTGGAAAAGATTTGAGAACATGGATGTAGCACCCCACTCCCATAGAACACACACCTGACTTCCTAAAGGATATCCGAGTACGTACCCCATAAAGGTGGCATGCTAGAGCATTCACGTTTCTAACTTAGTTATGGCATCAACATTCAAAGCATAAATATCATAATATTTTGAAACCCAAAATTCCTCATAAAATCCAAATATACATTGTAGCTTTAGAAAATCATCCAAATATGTACATTATCAAGACTAATTATAGAACACACTACATACATGAGGAATTATACAAAAATATCTAACTAGATCCTTCAGTCTCAGCTGACCGACCTTTAAGTCATTTCTTCTATCCAAAAGTACAAGAACTATGCTTCTTGTAGAGTCTCTCTATCACTAGTGTCCTCTCTTGGTCCTGAAATGTTAACATTGCAATTTTGGTGAGTTTTGAGAACTCAATGAGGTAACCATCCACGATGGTTCACTCAATCCATACATCTCATCAATACATACAATCATATAATTCACATCATTTTATTTATCATCATGTACCATCACATAACACTTTGTTCACAATTTTAATGTTCTCATTCAAATAAAAGCCAACAATGCATTTCAATCATTCAAACATACATATTAAATGTATATGCCATGCTTATGAGACTCACTTCCGATTATTACATTGTTGTGACTGAGTGCCTATAATTATCCCGTATCTATTGTGGATACCAGGCTCATTAATAACTGTCCCTTATCTGTTGGAGATATAGGATTCATTATACATAGCGAGCCTTTGGCTCTTAATCACATTCTGATCTTTAAGCTCTTTTTTTGTGGCTACTTAGGTCACAAATGTCATTATATGTTCATGCATTCATGTAATGAAATGCATCACATATATTCAGTCAACTAAAAGTACTCAATATTACACAGTCATGATCACTATCACATTCTCATTCACATTTATCATCGTACCTTGGTCCGGCATTCAACAATTATATAGAGTACACTTATTTCTGTCAGATTCACATATAAGGAGCACTTCCAATATCTCATTCATGCATCAAACGCCTTGGACATTCAATGTCCGGAATCAACACAATCACATTCACAAATTAATTCTATACAGCATTTAAGACAAACAATTTATTAAGTGAGACCATCTAGGTTACTCACAGTTTGCTCCAGAAAGATATTGCCTCGAAGTCCCGACAATGTTTGGATGTGGTCGCTCAAATTGTTCTTCTATATTATGCAACGTACATTTACACATATCATAAATTTGCACAATTATATAAGTACTCATTTATGCACATATGTATATATGGCTTATGTACAATGCATGCTCAATGACAATCCCTGATATGTTTCCTTTATTCACATTACGTGATCATTCATAAATCAAAATTCATATATGTTTAATTTGAACTTAGGTTTTACACCTCAATAATCTAAATTTATTTTAAGTTCATCACTCAATCGACCATTCCAGCTTTTCTCAAAATAGATTTCAGTTCAATTTTTCATGATCATTATGATAAAGAAAATGAAGTATTTATGCAACACTTCTTCTCAAAACATGTTGCCATATGTCTTAAGTTTCTAATGACACCAAGTACTTACAATTTGGTTTAGTATTATGCAAGTTATACACAAAATAATTCATACTGTACTCAAACTGCAACAGTACTCTCTACTCAACTTCAAGATAAATTTTGAAACTCTTAGAGACATAATTAAAATTCTATTGCTTCATCACATTTGTAAACATATGTCTCTAGTTTAATCTAAAGCAAAAATCATCCCATTTGGATATCTATAGATCAAGATATGGCCAAAATACATATGTCTGTTCAGTAACATCACTCCATTTAACAATATTCCAGCACACTTCATCATTTTCATCCTAAACTCATCAAGCAATCCTTTCCTAACGAATTCATATGGCCATAAATTTTGGCGGAAAAGAAAAAAAATGTGTGAGGAGTTTTTTGTTAAAATTTCAAGTCATTCGGAGGTCAGGAGAAGAAGTTATGGCCAAAGAACCAAAGGATGTTAAAAATTGTTATATATTTATGCACTCTCACTGTCACGATCGTGCTAATGCATGATCGTGCAATACCAGTTGATTGTTCAATATCATGATTGCACTTGTGCATGATTTTGCTTTTTCGGATATCTCCTCACAAGCACGATTGTGCAATTCGTCTAAGGTTCTCTACGGTCACGATCGTGCTTTTATATAATCAGAGGACTCCTCTGAGGGTTACTCTCTGTCACGATCATGCTTCTGCACGATCGTGCAACTCCTTTGAGGCTCCCTCTCTGTCACAATCATGCTTGTGCATGATCGTTATAGATGATTTTCTGCAGATTCATACGAAACTGCAAATTTTCATCTCTTTTACTAAATTCAACATTTCTAACTTATGTCTCCATTATTTCCTCTTCATTCCTACTTCCATTTCAGTTCAACTCAACAAAAAAAACAAAATATATGATTAAACACAAATATCAAAAACCAAACATATCAAACATCATTCCTTATATTTTCTGCATTTTTTTCATCTTCTACACTTCTTCATTTTCTTCAACACCTTCATTTCATCTCTAACTTCTCATTTTAATGCTTCTCATATCAAGACATCACCTTACTCCTTTTTCCGTAACTCTAGACTCATTTTAGTTCATTTCTAAAATACCCAAAGAGATTCATGAAAATATAGTGAAAACAGAGCATACGTATATCATCTTTCCATGAATTTTTTTGCACTCTTTTCATACACATTTTTAATGATCTCTCTATCTCAAAAATCATTTCAACAACATCTTATGAAATATTGATCATCAAATAAGCAAAAGAAATACATGTGGCACACCCTAAATTCTTATTCACATTTTAGTAAATATACATCCTCATTTTATAAACACTTAACTGTTAACTAACATGATGCATGTTTCATTCTACATATCATGAAGAACCATACGATACTTGCTTGTTTAGAACTCAAAACTCTTCAAAATCTCGTGAACCCTAGCTTTCCAATATAACACGATCATCAGCAGTCAAAGGTTGTAGGGTTAGGTATTCCAGTGATAGTGAAGAAAATAACCAAAAAGGAAAATAACAAGTGGAAAGTGAGAGCACAACTTGCGTTGTGAGGGTGAGAAAATTTCTAGAAGTAAGAAGCTTACAAAAGATGAAGAAAGTCACGAAGAAGAAGACGAAAGCAAGATCAAAACAATTAATTTTTTCTTTCTAGTAATAATCATATAATAAAGACTAGGCTTGGCAAGTGACACTTATCACTTCACTTGCTACATGTCCAATTTCTATGAGTTTAAACTAGATTCTCATATTAAACTAGTCCAATCAACTCCAATTGTCTCCCAATTTTCAATGACATTTGTCAATAAATCTCAAAGTCATCTACAAAATTTTCCATTGTCATTTGACTCTTATTTCTACTACCATTCATCAATTGACTTGCCACTTGGCATTTTTCCTAGCCCAAAAATACTTGAATTTTTTTAAATTGTCTTAAATTTCACCAAAAATTCTAATTCAGTAAGTATACTCTCCAAATCAATTTTCAACACATAAAAACCACAATTCTCAATATAATCACATTTATAACTCAATTATACCCGAAAAAGTCAATGAATGCATGTACAATCATTTTAATGTGAAAAAATCAAAATTCACGTGTGTATGTATATCATATTATACATGAGCATGAAATAAACTTTCTAATTTCTCGATAAACTCTATGTGCATTATTCTAGGATTCTAGCCCCTAACACGGGATAATGGGATGTTGCAATCGATGATCAAGACATTGATGCCAGAGGTGTGAAGAAGTATGTTGAGCAACAAAAGCCAAGGGATTTGTGAAATTTATAAGAACCTTGAGAAGGTAGAGATTATGTGGATGTTTCTAGCGAGAATTGGAATTTTGGTGAAAAGGTCCTTCACAACATGACCAGAGGTATTAAATTCAATTAAACAAGAATTGTCTTTACCAATTTAAGCAACAGAAAGTAAATTGGTAGTACGGTTAGGAACAACGTGAATATTATTTAAGTGAAATGGTTGAAGATTTGTATGTAAAGATAAGGAAACTTTGGAAGTTATGGGTAAAGTAGTACCATTACTAAAAACTACTTAATCCAGAACAGTGTTATGGTTGAATGGAGTTGAGAATATTAGTGTTGGGTGTCATATGAGAGGAAGCAACAGTATCTGGAAGTCATTCGATGATTTCACTAGGGGAGCAAGTAGAGAAATGTGGTGGAGGGGTAAGGTTTAATACAGAGAACGCTGGTTGAATTTATATTGGGTAAGAGGGAGGATTAGAGAAATTATTTCTAGATTGTATGTAGCGAAAGCGACAAATAGCAATTATGTGGCCGATTGATTTTTGCAAATTTGACATTTTGGAGGTCGATGATTGGATTTGGGTTAAAAAGTGTAATTGGGATATGGATTGGAATTGTTTAATTGCGTTAGACCATAGGACTTGGTCTGTTGGAGATATGGGTTGGGCTGGTGAGATTAGCTCTGGGGGTAACTAAGTGGGCTAATCTGAGCTAGGCCTTGAGAAATTGTTAAACGACCTAGCCCATTTGGAATTAAAAGAAGACCTATTTAGATCTTATATCCTGATGCCCCTGAGGCTCTGTGTGTGATGGTTGGAGGAATCAAGTTGTGTGCCGCCATCATGAGTGGAGAGTCGAGTGCCTCGTTGAGCCGTGAAAGCCAATTCTAGTGAAATTTGATGGAGGGACACAGATGTTGTTCACAAAGCAGTAGTTTGGCTTGCAACTCAGAGAAGGATGGAGGTGATTTGCAATTCTCTAAGGCAGTGATGAATGACTAATATTCAAGAGGAAGCCTGTTGATGGTGAAGAGAATCAAGTCGTTGAATGAGACTAGGTCACCTATTGCTGTCAAATCTTTAGCTGAAAAGTTGCAACGGTCTTCAGATAATCTATAATGCTGGAATCGCCCTTTCTAGTCGTGTGAAGACAACGATGGAGTGATTCTTGAGTTGAAGTTTGTTGAAGGAAGTGGGTCTCAAGTGTTGTCCAGAGACTCCTAGCAGTGTTACAAGAAAGAGCAAGAGACACGATTGTTGTGGTAAGTGTTGTGATGAGACAATAGTATATTAATTTATCCTATTTTTGCCATTCCAAAAAGTCTGCTGAAGGGGAAAAAATGTCATCGATTGATGCATCGTGCTTGGATGGTAGAGTAATTGATAGCTGGATATTTGATTATATTTTACCACCCATATTTGATGTATTTTGCTTGATAGTTTACACTTTTATCATATATTTGGTACTTAATTTGCTCCAAGTATGTTTACAAAGTATAATTGCCTTCATGGACTTAAAGGAGAAGAATTTGAATAAAAACACTGCGTAAAACAAAGAATCAAAAAATCTAAAGGAATACACAATTGTGCATATACCCATGCACATTCCCATAGTCGTGCGCTTTCTCGATATCTAGAAAATTCATGCATCAAATCGTACATCTCCTTAGAACCCTAAATTTCATTATAAAGAGATGTTTGGGAGGTGAATGAGGAGGCAGTCTATAGGAGTCATAGAGCAAACTTAGGGAGGTGATTCTAGACATGGAACTCATTCTCTAGGTTCAATTTTGGTCCAAAGAAGCAAAAAGCACAAAGAAATTATCGTCAGATCCATTGGAATACAAGATTATACCTCTACATCACAAAAATACTCAACAGAAGACAATCAAGGAGATTTAGAATTATAATCCCTTTGTTTTCTATTTGTTTTTCTTTCAATATATGTTTGATTTTGTATTTGATCATGTGTAACTAAACGCCCAATTAGTATTTAGGTTAGATGAACCTTAGGTTAATACTTTGATATGATTTGATTCTTTTATTAATGCAATTGGTTGTTTGATATATTGTGATCTAATTACACATTTGATTTATGCTCTAATAACCTAAGACTATTATATCATAATCTGATTTCATATGCAGAGATTGAGAAATCTTAGTGTGAATTGATTTCTCGTAATTAGAAGGAGTTAATTGCAACCCTAGATATAGGATAACATAAATCTTTCAAATTAAGGTCAAACATAATAGAGGGACTCATAAATCGATAATGCAATCCAATAAGATTTAACATGACTGATTCAGTTAGAGACATTAGGATTAATTGTTAATAGACTCAAGGTCAACGATTAGCATATCATAGGAGTCTCCACGGTTCAATATATCAACAAATTAATTGTATGATAAAAGATCAATTTGTTAACGGTTTAAGGGGATTTGAACCTGGATACTAATTACTCGATGTTGATAATCTCCTAGTGCTTCATAAATTCTTTGTTCAATTTCATTACTTATTTTGTTTTGTTTGAATAGTTTTATTTTCTTTCTTAAAAATGATCACATCTCTCTCATGGACATGCAATTATTGTGTTATTATTAATAAGAAAATTAAGTTACATATAAAACTACTTTCATTAATTAAAGAGAATATTAGATATTCATAATTATTATATAAAGTTAAAAGACGGATTATAAAACACTTTAAACATTAAAGCAAGAATAGAGATCATATTGTATTTTTAGTAATAAAATTATCATAAATAAAATATGAGTTTAGGGGCTATAAGAATGTGTAGTAATTTTGAACATAAATAGCTAGTTAATTTACTAATTAAAATGTTAGTTGATAGTTTCATTGAAAAATTATTTAGTAGGAGGTAAGCATGGGAAGTGATATAGGGAAATACAGCCAGGCACCTTGAATTTGTACCATGAATTGCATTGCTACCTATCTGTAGTTATCAGCAAGGAACATATTAGAGAACAAATTATATAGAGGAAACCAATTAGGAGTTTGTATTGGTTTATGATTTATAGTCAATTAGTTATTTATAATTATCATAATTATTTAAGGACCTTATTTATCTTATGCATATTTATTTAATTAATTAATATATAAGATAAAATTGATAAGATGAATGTTTAAAGGCATTAATTGATAAGATAAATGTTTAAAGGCATTCTCTTTTTTATGCATATTTATTTAATTAATTAATATATAAGATAAAACTCATGAGATAAACTTATATTGTAAAAGAAATTATAATGACATTGAAATTATGAGATTCACATTACATTTATATACCATTTTTAAATTGTTCCTAGTTATTTTTCTATTAAGATTGGATATTTATAAAGTACAAAAAGATTAGTCCATATTATGCTTCTTCTTTATGAAGGAAGTAGTGAATCTCATAAACTATGTAGGATATTTATTAGAGAATAAGTCCAATGAGCTTACTTAACTAGAGAATATTATTTGAAACATTACTTGTATTTTTTTATAGAAATTCTTATTGTAATAATTGCATAAGTAATTATTTCACTTAGATTTATTTTTTATTTGGAACATTAGTTGTATGATTATAGAAATTCTCATTGTAATAATTATATAAGTGATCTTTTAACTAGAGATTTTGAAAGTATTTTATATAAAGATTATTTTATTTTGATACTAATTATGACCTGCTTTTATCAATGACAATTCAATCAACAATCATTAAATATAGCATGAATTATATATAGAGGTAGTTAAGTGATTAATATATGATTTATCACCTTAAAGTAATTAAAGATAATGTTTTGTTGTTCTTGATTAGTATTTATTCAAAAAATACCTAACTAAGTGGAATGATACTTTTAAAATAGTTTTAAAATATTAAGAGATTTAATTGCTAACAGTGGAAAGCCAATATGATTGAAAAAAAACACTAATTATATGTGATATACCTAGTCGGAGCATTATATGATAAAAAGATTGAATTATATAAAAAAAATTGTGCATAGAAAGGTTAGTTAAGACCACCTTGATATTCTCAATATTTCAGTAATCATGATGCATTGCTAGATACCAAATTTGATTTATATAAATAAATTATTTAATTAAGATAAATTAAAGGAGTTTAATTTATGAAAACTTAAAATATAATTTAGAGTTATATAATTATCTATTACCAACATGTTTATGAAACTAATGAGTCACATATGAATGGTTGAAGGGAGAAAAAAGGAAATTAAATGAAGTTAAACTCAATCGTAATAGCTTGAGAAATTTTGAAGGTTAAATATAATATATTTAATAAATAAGGAACTAAATGAGATATTGAATTTAATTAGAATTAATTGAAAATCTAGTTAAAAATTAATTAAAATTAGAATTTAATTTCAATTAAATTACTACAAGGTTCAAACCTATTATAAAATACACGTAGGATCTAAAGGTGGTAGTACTCCTAACTTACCCCTCTTTGTACCACTTACAGAGTTTTTTTTAACTTATTTATGTAAATATTGTTACAGGTAGACTTTGAAATGATTTTGACTTTCGGAAAATTAAACAAAAAAGTGTTATTTTTATTCCACTATGAGTGAAGCCAAATCTAAACCTATTTTTCTAATAATAGTGTCATAATCATCTTTAATTATGTAATTTAATTATCTAATTATTATTGATATTAAATTTTAGAATTGATTTTACAATTATTACCAAAACCAATTACAATAAGATTAAGATCTAAAAATTCACTCATTTTCAAAAACTCAATAATACCAAATTACGTACAATCTAAAAAAGAAAAAGCCTCAAATTATACTCAAATATTTTTACCAAAATTTAATTTAAACCTAATGTTTTAACTTGTTAAAAAAAATTAAAATTTCCCAAACGTTTAAAAACAACCCTGGCTTAACATTTTTATTAATTCTCTGTTATTAAAAAAAATTCGTATATTTTATTAATTTTATGTGATCTCGTTACCATAGTGAAAGTCATACTTATGAAGTGACATCATTATCAATCATTTCTACCTTTATGGTTATGCTTATATCATATTAATACATATATACACATACACATACACACTATCCTCTCAGCTCTGTTCATCCCCTTTTCTACATATAAACAAATAGTTTTTTATTCTTTGAAGCTGATCCAACAAATATGGATGCAAATAATGTGCCATGTTGCAAACCCAAGTTTTGGACATACCTAGTCATTTATGTAGTTTTAGTTTCCTTTGTTGGTCTCATATCTGGCCTTACTTTAGGTCTCATGCCTCTCAACATTGTCGACCTTTAGGTTTTGATTAAGTCTGGTAAGCACCAGGAGTGAATGATCTTGGAGAAGATTCTTCCCATTGTTAAGAATCGTCATTTTCTCTTGCACACTTCATGTCATTAATGCCTTAGCTATAGAGGTACAATAAATTCTCTTATTTTTCTGATACAAACCCTTTTAAGGTTACATCATAGAGATCAAAGTTGTATGGTGAATCATGTGTTTAGGTTCTTCCAGTCTTCCTTGACGCACTTTTTCCATCTTAGGGAACTATAATCATATCAGCCACCCTCATTCTTGCCTTTAGCGCGGTAAAATATATAACAAATGCTTCAAGTTACTTTAAATTTCAGCAATAATATGTTTCTGATAGATTATAAAAGCAATAAATCTTTCTTCGTAGATTATTGTTGAGATTTTTCTTTACAATTTTTGGGATTGTACAACTTAAATATATTCTTAAACTCTAAATTATAGTTGTAGGATTAATTGTTGAGATTTCTTCCCTTATTGTACATTATAACTGGTACGCTTCTAAGAAAACAATAATGAACAAAATTATTTTTCCTTCTTTTTCTTCTCATCTTTCAAGTTAGTATAAAAGCGTACAAAACATTTTAAAGATGTGTGAAAAATATGTTCCCATTGTTGTTCATTCTAAAGGAGCTTTTAATGCAGACATCAATCTTTCCAAATCAAATTATGATGTTTAGTCACAATTGATGGAGATGCATATTGCTAAAAGGTGGAACCTCTCTTATATCTATGGAAAAAGAAAGCTACCTATAGAATCTGAAGATGCGTATGAGAAGTTGTATTCTGAAAATTAAAAAGTTAAAAGATTGTTGTTGATGTCAATGAGTTCAGAGATTATGAAGCGATACGTACAATTACTCATAGTCCATGAAATCTGGAGTGCACTAGCAAAAGCCTTCCATAATGGAAGTGATGAATTGCAGTTTTTTGCCCCGAACCAAAAGGTGTTCACTGAAAAAAAAATGGAAGACCTCTCTTTGAATATTATGGAGAATTAATTGAAGCCTTTCAAGAATTAGATCACCGAAATAAAATTGTCATGAAGCATCCTAAAGATGTTGAAGCATACTGAAAAGTCGATTAAATGAATGAGGGTGCATATATTCCTAGCATGGTTAGATGATATTTTTGAACAGGTTTGTGGAGAGATTCTAAAGAAGGAATCAATTCTGACTCTAGAAGAATGTTATGCATTGATTTGGTGAGAGGCAGTACGTTGTGAAACGTTGAAAAGAAAATTTGAAAACATTGAAGATGTTGCTATGATGGTTGGAAACAAATCAAATACAATCATTGGTTGTAAAAAGTCTACATATAAATGAACGCATTGCAACCAAATTGGACATTCTAAAGGTCGCTTGCATGAACTTATAAGATATCCAAATTGGTAGGACCATAATCGAGCACCCCGAAAGAAGAATTTCAAAAAAACTCCAACTATTTTGTTGTCGAGAATAAAATTAATGATAATGATGATGTTGAGAAGACTTTGCATTAGTAGCAACTCCAAATAATGGTGATAAGACTTTTAATGTTTTTGCACTTGTTTCTAATAGTAAATGGAGAATTGATTCAGTTGTTACAAATCATATTACCTTTGATTCTAAACAGGTTATGAACTCACAGAGTCCTCACAAAAATTTGTTACTACTACCAGTGGTCATAAAGCTTCAATTATTGGGCAAGGGTATTTAACTCTCATTAATACTCTAAATTTGGTTTCTACTTTGGTTATTCCATCCTTGGATTATAACCTCTTGTTTTTTTCTCAAATAACAATAGCCTTATCTTGCATTATAATCTTTTGGCCTAACTTTGAATCTTTAAGGACATCTAAACAAAGCAGACGATTGGTTGTGGTATTAGGAGAGGAAAGTATTATTTGGACCTAAAATCAAGGAGTTTAGAAAATTGGCATCAATTTTTTTGTGGATGACTCAAGGGTAGAGAAAAATAAAGCTAAACTCTGACTGTGACAACGATATTTGAAGCATACATCTTTTGGGTATCTCTAAAAATTATTTCTTAGTTTTTTTGAAAATTTTGATGTCTCTAGTTTCCGTTGTGATATTTGTGAACTTGAAAAATGTCATCAAAATTCATTTATATCATTGTTAAATAACAATCCCTTGACCTTTATGGTTATTCTCTCTAATGTATGGGGTCTATCCAAAATTCCAACGTTAGTTGGGTCTCGTTGATTTGTTACTTTTATTGATGATTGTACAAGGATGACTTGGTTATGGATAATGAAATCAAAGAGTGAAGCGAATTTATTATTCCATAATTTCCATAAGATCATTCAAACTTAGTATAACGTACAGGTTTGAGTTCTTCGTAGTGATAATGGTGGAGAATATCAAAGATTTGAATTGAAACATTATTTGGAGTGCAAGGTATCATAAATCAAACTGCTTATGTGGATACACCCTAATAAAATGGGGTAGCCAAGAGGAAAAATCAGCGTTCGCTAGAAGTTGGTCGTGCCTCATTAATTCAAGCTCATATGCCATTGACTTACTAAGTAGAAACTCCTTCTTCTGTTGTATATTTGATTAATCAAACTCCCTCCACTCTGTTGAATTTAAACCATTTCAAGTCCTCACTAATGTTGTAGTTGCTCGACCAATACCAAATTTGCCACCTCATGTTTTTAAATGTGTAGCATTTGTCCATATCCATAAACATCAACACAACAAGCTAGCTCCACCAGCCCTACGGTGTGTTTTTCTTTAGTATGCAACAAACAAAAATGGGTAACAATGTTATCACCCTCCAACTAAATGTATGTTCGTCACAATGGATGTATTCTTTCTTCATGAAGATACAATGTCTTTCTTTTGAGTCTAAACTTCAAGGGGAGTAGCAGAAGGAAATTTAGACTCTTGATTATGAACTTCAGAGGGAGTGTGATCGCGGCTCTGTCGTTCGATCCTAAAATCGACCTTGGAAACCGGTCAAATAAAATTCTAAGATTGCAGTATAAACTGAACCTCGGGTCGTCTCACTTCTTGGAACCGACGAAAAGTGGTTTAAAAGCTAGCCTAA
>JAOSBM010000003.1:12813253-12826778 GCA_027568955.1 Erythroxylum tenue
GGGTTGGATGACGTCGCGACGTACTCCTTTGCTGCCACGCTAGGCTTGTGTTTTAATTAGACTTCTTCCGCTTTTACGTTCTTTGTTTGTTCCGACGGGGCACCCCGGGTTTAGCCTTGGGGGTCGGGACTCGGGCCCAAAGTTCTTCGATCTCAGGTACCGATAGTTTGGCTCCGAAAATGGGGTCCAGCAGAAAGGCCATTATAGTTTTGTAAAAGTCTTTGTTTGAGGGTATCGAAATGTGAATGATGATTATGAGTTGTAAGTAATATATTAAAGAGTATTATGAGGAAAAGATTTGAGAGTGTTATGATATTCCGCAGTTTAGTTATGGATGTATGATTATATTGTTTCCCTCATAATGTTGTATCAAAGTTATAAGGGTATCAAAGCCAAGAAGATAAATCGATGATGTCCAAGGAAATTCCATAGGATTAAGCGCACGTTTTTTCATCCGAAGTTGGGCTCTGAAAACAGTGTCCAACATTTGTGGTATCAGAGCAAGAAAAGATATGGTATGATCCGCAGTTGAGTTTCGGAAACGGGATCCAACATGTGGGGTATCAAAGCAAGAAAAGGTATGGTATGATCCACAATTGGGTTCCAGAAACGGGATCCAACATGTGTGGTATCAGAGCAAAAAGAGATTACAAGGAACCACACTCAAGTATGATGGTATTTTGTTAAGAATTGGATTTCGGAAATGGGCCCCAACAATATAAGTGAAATAAAATAAAATAATATTAATTCCATACGATATATCTAGTCAGAATATTGTATGATAAAATGATTAAATTATACGAAAAATCAGGCGCAAAAGGACAGCCAAAACCACTTTAACATTTCTAAGGTAAGTAGTCATGATATGTTACTATATATCAATCTTAATATATGGATATAAATTATTTAATTATAAAATTAGAGATAAACCAAAGGAGTATAATTTTTTATTCCTAAATATTATTTAGAATTATAATTTATATCCATTTATAGTATATTTAAAAATCTAATGGGTCACACATAAAGAGTGCCTGAAGAAAGAAAAAGATAATTTAATGAAGTTGGGTTTGATTATAAAATTTGATAAACTTTAAAAGTTAAATATGAGATATTTAATAAATAAGGAACAATATAAAATATTAGATCTTATTTATGCCTAATAGGTATTTAATTAGCATTAATTATAATTCTAATTAAATTTTGATTGAAATAAATACGAGATTTTATATCTTGTTTGAGCGCAATTAATATTTAATTATAATTCAAATTCAAATTTAACTAAACTTAAAATTTTATTTCAATTAGATTACTAAAACATTCAAACCTTATTGTAAATAGGTATAAAGTCCTAAATGCACTAATACTCTTGCTTACTCCTTTTTACGTCACTTGTAGAGTTCTCTCAGTTTAGTTATGTAGATACTATCAGAGGTTAAACAAGTCATAGACTATAGTGGTTTCGATGAAATGGTTTTAAAAATGATTTGACAAAAATTTCAAGAAAAAAATCAAACTACACAATAAAAAATGATTTACGTTTATATTTTATTATGTTCATGCACTAATTATGTCATAAAATTTAAAGTAATTTGAACTTTTGATAAATTAAATATTATTAGAGGCCAAATACCTCAAAGAATATGATAGTTTCGATAAACTAATTTTACAAATGATTCAATAAATTAAAAGAAAGATTAAGCTACACAATAAGATATAATTTACGTTTATATTTTATTGTGTTCATGTACTAATTAATATTAATTTTTGATGAATTAAATAAAAATTTATTCTTATTTTATTGTGTCGGGATGGAACCTACCTCAACTTTTCAATAGCTGTACATGCCAATCCATTACAAAAAGCTCAGTAACGTAACCCCATAACCTAAAAGCTGCCTGCAACTTGCGTCTACTTCTCCCATAAAAGAAGTTGTTTGCAGGTAGGCTTCGTTTCCTCTTAAGGAACAAGACAATGAGATATGTAACCCTGTTTAATAACATGATCACAAGAAGTAGTCAACAACAGTTGATTTATTTTTGACAATGGACCTATAGTTCCTTACTGAATAGAGTGGCCCAGTTTGAGGTGGGGCATTATTAAATTCTTAAATATGTATGTGTATATAAAGGGAATTAACCTGAAGAGAAATAGGGCGGTATTTATTGCTTCACTAAGGGTAGATTTGATCGTTGTATTGATCAGCTGTCATCTTACTCAAATGTTGTTGAAAAGAGGTAAGGATGTACTAAATGACGTTTCTGATAGACTTTGATTTTTTACTAACTGAACACCAAAGTATCCTTGATCCAAATATGCCTATAATTGATGAAATAAATTCAAAGCGAGTTAGAAGAACCCACCCCCTCCTTTTTTTTTTCCCCCTAACTTTGGGTTACGAGGTCCTAAAAGCGTAAGAGCTGACGAATAATCATATAATATAGTAGGGATCAGAAATTACGAGTAGAAAAAATCTCCAAAAAAATCAAAGAGGACAAATAAACTCCACAGTAACAACTCTTACAGAGATTCTAATAAATGCTCAAACACTAACGAAGGGACAATGCTCATCGAGTGATGTAACTTTACAATTTCTTCAAGGTGAAAGCCTACTGATAAATTATCAAGAACTATAATTATTTGTTTGATTTCGTGCTTGCACGCCGTCTTAGCTCAGCCGGTAGAGCGCATGGCTTTTAACCATGTGGTCGTGGGTTCGATTCCCACAGACGGCGATCTCGGGGTTTAAGCTATGTTTATGACATTTATGCATAAATTATATAAAATAAAAAGGACGGATGGTGTATTGGTAGCACCGAGGCATATAGGCAACGATAAGAACAGTTGAAATTCTGAAAAATCTCTTCCAATTAACATTCTTTTTTTTTAATATATATTTTGTATATTAAAATTCTGAAAAAAGTCATTAAAAATAGAAAAACAAAAATTGTAGATGTATTGATTTTCTTAATAATTTCAAAAATGCAAATGCAAGCACAGAGTATAGGCCAATCAAAATCTAATTTGTGTTTTGGAAGTATATATTTGAATGGATATGAGGCGGAGCCTATGCATGATTCCATTTGATGGGGAAGTATGTCCCCGCATCATTGCTCGTTGAAAACGACTGTGTTGAGGAATGAATTGTGATGGAAAAAAGCAAAGGTGTAATTGAGCGTTGGGGTAGGGACGAGCCTCTAGTCTACCATGAGACATCCACGGTTGAAGGTATCAATCACGTCTATTTGCATATGGGGTAACGGTTGAAATCATGTCGCTCATGTTTCCATGAAATTGACTACAAGTTAATGAATTACAAAATTTGCAATTAAATGTGTAATCATAATTTCATCATATTATAAATGCATCCTTATTTTATATGAGGGCCGCAAAATTATTAACGATTCGACGTGTAAAGGGGAAATTGTAGTACACTTTTTCTGAGCAAACTTGGACGATAATAACTCTTCGTCCTAAGATTGCTTTAATTAACTTTCTCCTAAGATTGCACACGTCATGTGAAAATAAATTATTAGTTTTAAAGAAAACATCAGTTGATATAAAATTAGTCTTAAATTTTGGTGAACTAATATGTTTAGAAATCCTAAATCAATGTAAACTTGAAATTGATATGCTGAATTCCCATAAGCCATAACGATGAGTCTGCTTCTTCGTTAATGAAGAATATTAAAAAGGCTTCTCTTCCATTTTTACGTTCTCACTTCTTCGAGTTCCCTAAACAAATAAGAAAACCACAGGAATCCTCCAATTCCTATTGGCCTTTAGGGAAAGTGAGAAGCAGTCAACTAAGAGGAAGTCGAGTAAACCAAAACATGGCGACAGGAAAAAGAGCAAAATCGCTTACTTGGCAAAGAAAAAGCAAGGAGAGTAGGAGACAGTAGAGCACTATCTTTATAAGCAAATGTGGGGAATCAAATACAAGGAAAGATCGTAAAGGCCACATAAACATGTGGCTCATAAACTTCCTCTCCTGTCTGATGTGGCATTAACCCACCATATGGAGTCTCCCCTTCAGTTTTAAATTTACTCTTCACTGACTTGAAAGTTGAAAGTCTTCTCGCCTTTCTCCCCGTACCCAAGAGATGCATACAAAGACAAGACACTCTTAACTAAGACTTCAGCAACTCAGAAGACAGATAGAGAGAGCAACTGTGTGTGTGTATGGTTGTTTAGTACCCACCGTTACGGAACAAGAAGAGAGAATGTCGGATTTCAAAGACACGGCGATAAAGCTATTTGGCAAGACCATTCCGATATTGTCACTCAACCAACAGGATGATGTGCGTCCAGATGAGAACGGTTGTTTCAACAATACCATTTGCTTAGGAGAGAACGTGTCCGAAAAGGAAGTGGAAGAGCGGGATGGTTGCAGGGTATGTAGTTGTGTCCGTTTCTGTGTGCTGCTTGAGATTTCATGCTTTCAAGTTGAAATATTTGCATGCTGCGTGCGGTTGTGAGGCCAACCATTTCTTGAAATGAAGAAGTTTTGGATGGTTCAACCTTAATTAGTTTATAATATTTCAAAATTTTGAGGAAATGAAACAATGGATGAGGCCATGGTAAACTCTTGAGAGAATTTTTAGTTGTTGCTCTTTCCTGCTCTGGTGATCGAAATATATAACTTTTCAGTCAAATTCATTTCTCGTTCTGTACTTTCCGGGTTAACCAAACTTCATGAAAGTCGCATCACGTCAACCGTCTAATCGTAAACTAGAGTATTTTGGGCTTCCAATTGAAGCTTTACTTATTATACATTCAGCGGCAACTTTTCCTTTCAAATGCTCCAAGTTAGCATTCCTGGTGAAACTGCAGTGTTTTTTTTCAAAAATCTCACAATTTGTTTTTAGACAATCCACTTTTCAAATAATATTTGTTAATAGATGCTTGAAGTCACTTTTCTTACTTCTGTGATTCTGGATAATAGTTTATGATAACTTCAAGATGTGTTCATCGTTTTGTCTTGGAGTTATTATATTCTTTTAAATTCATAAGCTCAATACCTTTTTTGCGGCCTGATCTGTCAGCTTGCGCTTTTAGGAAAACATTGGGATCACTACACTGATTCTTTTGCTTAAGCGACCAATCGCTACAACTAACAATAAGATGGGAATTCCATACAAGTTTTTCACTGTTGGGATAATCTACAAACAGAGACCTGAAGAGAATTCATAACATTGTTTTTTCCATTTTCCTATTTGAAAGAAAGGGTATTTTAAATGGTCTTGATCAGCTGATAACAATAATTAAGAAAAATTCATCATATTTCCGGACAGGAATATAACCTGGTTTTACATGAAAATTGAATATTCAAGTTAATTGTGCAGTCTTCTATGTTTTGCAGTTCTTTTCTCATTGAAACTTTATTTTCATACATTAGGAATCATCAGAGAAAGAAATCCAAGATGATAATCAGGAAGATGATACCCTGAATTCTTTACTGAAGGACTCCAGAAAGCATACAGCGTCAGCAGGCACTACTGAGAACCCTAAGACCCCTTCAGTCGAAACAGACATTTCTTTATTGAAAAGCTCTGAAAAAGTTGAGGAATGTGAGACTAGTATCTCGCAAGACAAGACTTTAAAGAAGCCTGACAAAATACTTCCATGCCCTCGTTGTAATAGCACGGACACCAAGTTCTGCTACTACAACAATTACAACGTTAACCAGCCTCGTCATTTCTGCAAAAACTGTCAAAGATACTGGACTGCCGGGGGAGCCATGAGGAATGTTCCTGTAGGTGCTGGTAGGCGAAAGAACAAGAGTTCTTCTGCTTCGCATTATCGTCAAATAATGTTGTCAGATGGTTTCGAAACAGCTCAGGTCCAGACAATTGATGATGTACGTAACTCCTGTTGGGGAAACAATGGGACTGTTCTTAACTTTGGCTCTGATTCCCGTCTCTGCGAGTCTGTTGCTTCTATCTTGTGCCTATCCGAACAGACACCAAATAATGGTCGAAACGGGTATCATAGGAATGGTCAAAATAGATTCCTTGTTTCTTGTGGAGTTGCAGCAGATATTGGAGATGATCATTCAAGTGGATCTTCTTGGATAGCCTCGAATTCATCAGATCGACGAAGCAATGGTGTTTCACTAGAAGCAAATGTCAGGAACTTTCAAGGCTTTCCCACTCAAGTATCGTGTTCCTCAGGCCCTCCATGGAACCTCGTAAAGCCTCAAACTTCTCTATGCTCTTCAGGATTTCCAGTGCCATTTTTTCCAGAACCAACTTACTGGGGCTGCACTCTTTCGAGTCCTCGGAATGTTCCCTCTTGTCTTTCCCTGCCGCAATCTTATCCACCAAGCACTAGTCCCACTTCTCCACTGGGAAAACATTCCAGAGATGGTAGCATACTTAACTCATATCACTCAGAACATTCCTCGGGAGCAAGTAACAGTTCAGACAGAAGTGTTGTGGCTGCAAAGAATTTGAGGATTGATGATCCAAATGAAGCTGCGAAGAGCTCTATATGGGTAACACTTGGTATCAAGAATGATAGGTCTAATCTTATCAATGGGGGAGACCTGTTTAAGGGCTTCCAATCAAAAACTGAAAGAACAGGTTTGAAAGGGTCAGAGACTTCTTCTGCGTTGCTAGCCAACCCTGCAGCTTTGTCTCGGTCCGTGAACTTCCAAGAGAGCACCTAAGAGAAATGTCTGAGCATGCACTAGCACTCAACGTGATTGGGAAACAGAGAATTGAGATGTTAACCTATTTTCACGTTGTAGAAGAGCAGAGCTATCTATCTCTAGTTATGTCAACATACCTACGTTTTAATCTCTATGTTATACCTAACGTAGAGTTTTCTTACTTTTCTTACGGTAACGTGTACATATATCATGGTAATTGGTTATACGTACCTGGAAACAAGAGAGATTCAAGTGTATAGAATTTAAAAAAAAATGGTAAGTCTTGCACAACAACCTTTATTAGGTGACAAAATATGATTTGGCGATAAAGCATAATCTCGCCCTGATTTCCTTGCGATATAGATGTTTGTATAAGGTTCCTTCTCAAAATTATCATCACCTAAATCTAAAATAAAACAGAGGAGTCCATGTGGTTCCCCTTCCCCTCCAAGTGCAATCCGACTACATATATCCCATGTACTTGGATGCGTTTTGCATAAAAGGGCGCAGTAACATGACACTGGCATCATTTTATGAAGCAAATTTAGTTGAAGGATTTTGCAACTCTGCCCAAGTATGCAGTTTCTATTGTTACTTGTAGGAAATAATGGTAATGGAGAGTTGAGGCATGTTGGAAGTTGATGTGGAGAAGGTGGCAGCTTCAAATTATTGGAAACCCACATATAAACTTCAATTTCATGCATACATGTTTCTCTTTCAAGCCTCATTGAATCCAGATAACCATATTATGAAAAGCTGGAACACGAGGGCAAAAGAATTTCTTAGCCTGTACAGAAGCGAAATAAAATATACCCTTAAATGCTACTGCCATCTATATTGTCAACTTGATATCTAGCTTTTTATTTCTATTTTCTGTTGATAGGTAAATCTAAACCAGCTGAGTTATATATATATAATATATACTGAAAGCGTGATAACGAAACATTCAGACGTTTCACTGTTGATATTAAGACTAGGAGGCCATAGTTTCTGCAAAACTTTGAGTTGTTTTGGGACCCAAGCCATGTGCGCTATCCTCTCTGAAAGATTAGGCCACAAAAATATTTTATCTCTTTTCCAACTTCTTTATCCTCTTTTTTGCTTTTTAAACGGAGATATATTCTTCTTCCCGTACTTCTTCTGCTTGTTTACCTTTTCTCCGATAATAATGTCCTCATCTCAGCATTATCACTACTACGAGTGTCTGTGACAAAAGCAAATGGTGGTGTTTTTGACAGGAACATTTCAAGCAAGACCCACTACAGCCCTGCAATATTTCAGTATTTTCTTTCCCATCCTTAAGCGTTAAGTCATGATTTGGACAGTCAAAGAACTTTTCTTCTTTTTTGCATATCAAATTCCAACTTTGCATGATTGAATCCCTTCATCAAATCTCTTCTCAATCTTGTGGTTATTCCTTTATGAACATTTCCTTTGTTGCTTGTTAACATCAACTCTTAAAGTAGTCTTCAATTGGTTTATAATAAGTTACCTTATGTTACATGTGGAAACCATTAATTTGATGCACTATGGAATGCCCTCTAAAACTCCCTTTTTCAAACCATATGTTTTGATGCTTCAATTACAGGTCAAGCTGAACCTCATGATGTCAACATCCTTGTGACCAATATCTATATATTGTACCTTACTTTATAAAGCAAATGGGCTTCAAGGTCAAGCTTAACCACTGTCACTATTTCTTGTAATGAAAACCTAAATTCTTCAGGGAATACATCATTTGACTATGCTAATTAATTTAGGTAAGGGCCAGAATTGGATGCGGCGAGAAGAAGTTTCTCTGCCAGTGAACTTTTAGATCAATTATTCATTTTATAAGCAAATGGGAGATTTTGTGATTCAGAAATGAAGAAAATATGAACATCTCAAGTATTTTCATTTCACTTTAAGAAGAGACTTGAAGCTATTTAATAATAAAGAAAAAATATGATCAATATTGTACACACACACACGTTACTTTGGAGGAAGGAGTACCCTTCACACTAATCCACAGGGATAAGAGGTTGGCCAAAATTATTGGTCACATTGGAATTAGAAATCGGAGCTCCCCACAATCATCTTATCTTCATAATTAGTTGATTAATAATTGAAAGTAATGTGCTTAAAAAATGAATTAGGAGAAAGAGCTTCTTTACAATGTGAAAGTTGGGTTGTTAGGAGATAAGAGAAAAAACAGCTAAAATGCAACTCTTCGGATTCAACATGAAGGTAAATTAACACTTTAGATTGGTCAAGATCAAGTGGAGTTCAATATGAACAATGCCTTGAAAATTTCAAAAGAAAGCGGCGCTTACATGAAAATTGATGTCATGGATGAAAGTATTTAAGAGCAAGAAGAGAGTTCCTTTGAAGAAATTAGATTTGTGGAAGTTGAGATAGACAATGAAGTTGAGAGGGTGAACGAAGCAAAGTCTGAAGCAGACATAGAGACGGAAGAGTAAGTGTTTTGAGACATCAATAATTATTAGTAAGAACTCAAGCACCCATATCACCTTCCATTAAAAAAAAACCATCAACTCTAGAGCTGAAACCTCTACCCACACACCTCAGATATACCTTTTTAGGTGAAGGTCAAACTCTACCCATCACCATTTTCAATCAATTGGTTAAGGAACAAGAGAGCAAGGTGGTAACAATTGTTAAGAAGCGGATGAAGGCCATGGGATGACAGATATCTGACATTAGAGGTATAATCCCAAATGTTGTTATATATTAAAATAACCTTGAAGAAGGAAGTCGAGCGGTGAGGGAACATCAATGCAGGTTGAACCCTTATATGAAGGAAGTAGTCAAAAAGGAAGTAGTAAAGTTATTAGACTTAAAAGGAAGTAGTGAAGCTCTTAGACGCAGGTATCATATTCCCAATATCTGATAGCGAATGGGTCTGCTAGGTACAATGTATACCTAAGAAGGATGAAATGACTGTTATGGAGAGTGAAAATGGATAGCTAATTTCAACAAGAACAATCATAGGTTGGAGAGTTTACATAGACTATGGAAAGTTTAACAAGGTGACTAAAAAGGATCACTTCCCTCTTCCATTCATAGATCAAATGATCAAGAGAGTGGTTGATCACTCATTATACTGCTTCCTAGATGGTTACTTGGGATAAAATCATATATTCATCTATCCCAAAGACCAAAAAAAGACTATTTTTACGTGTCCTTGTGGTACATTTGCGTATCGATGAATGCCCTTCAGGCTCTGCAATGCTCCGTTTCAAATGTGCATGATGTCTATCTTTGCGGATATGATTGAGGACATTATAAAAGTTTTTATGGACAATTTTTCAATCTTTGGAGACTCTTTTGAGCAGTACCTGATCAATTAGGACATAGTACTCCAAAGATGTGAAGAATAACATTTAGTATTGAACTGAAAAAAAATCACTTCATGGTGCATAAGGGAGTAATGTTAGGGCATAAAATATCGCATTAAAGAATTGAAGTGGACAAAGAAAAAACAAAAGTCATAGAGAAGCTCCCACCACCCATCAATGTAAAATGCATGTGAGCATTCCTAAGTCATACAAGATTCTACCGTCGTTTATCAAGGACTTCTCACAAATAGCAGGACCTCTAACGAACCTGTTAGTTAAGGAAGTGTCTTTTTGATTTGATGATAATTTTTATCTGCATTTGATCAATTAAAGAAGGCGATGACATGAGCATTAATCTTAACGTCGCTAGATTGGACACTCCTATTCAAAGTCATGTGTGACGCTAGCAATCAAGCTGTAGGTTGCGTGTTAGGCCAAAGGAAGGATAAGAAGTTGCATACAATATATTACACAAGCAAGACATTAACTGGGCCACAACTGAACTACAACACCACTGAGAAGGAGTTACAAGCGGTGGTGTATGTATATGACAAGCTTCAATCGTAACTTTTGGGGTCTAAGGTGATCATTTTTATTAATCACACTACACTTAAACATCTTTTTCCTAAGAAGGATGTGAAACCAAAACTGATTCGATGGATATTACAACTACAAGAATTTGACATCGAAATACGAGATAAGAAGGGAGCCGAGAATGTTGTAGCAAACCACTTATCACATCTAGAAGGAGGGGAAACTGAACAGAGTGATGATATTAATGAGCGGTTCCTCGATGAACCCTAATGTTACTTGATAGCACAATGAAACCATAGTTAGCTGATATAGCAAGTTTTATGGCCTGCAGTAAGCTCCCTTCTGAGTTATCGCTTCAACAAAAGAAGTTATTCTATTATGAGTGTACCCATTGTTTATAGGATTATCCGATCTTATATTGGACATATGCTGATGGAATAATAAAAAGGTGTGTTTCGGTGTCGGACATATTGACGTAGTGTCACGAAGCTCTATATATTGGACATTATGGCATGAACAAAACATCGACTCGAGTACTTGAATGTGGATTCCATTGGCCATATCTATTTAAAGATGCTCAGGCATTCATGGCACAGTGTGATAGGTATCAAAGAATGGGCAATATCTCGAAAAGAGATGAGATGCCCTTATCTAACAACTTGGAAGTCAAAGTCTTCAATGTGTGAGAACTCGATACCATGAATCCTTTCCCATCCTCCATAGGGATCACATGACTATGTAACAAGATGGGCCGAAGCTATGACAACTCCAACAAATGACAGAAAAATTGTTTAGAAATTCATTAAATGGTTATTCAACCGATTTGGAGTGCCAAGGACAATTGTAAGTGAGGGCGGAGCACATTTATGTTTTAAATCTTTTGATGCTTTCCTTAAAAGATACTGAGTCCACCATCTTATTGCTGCCCCATACCACCCACAAATAAATGACCAAGTGGATGCCGTCAACTGTGAGCTTAAACAAATATTGGAAAAGACGGTGAATGGTTCAAGAAAGGATTGGGCATTAAAGTTGGATGACACCTTATGGGCTTATCGGACAACCTTTAAAACTCCAATCGGGATGACTCTATTCAGACTTGTATATGGTAAAACTTGTCATTTGCCTATGGAACTTGATTACAAAGCATACTGGGCAATGAAAGCTTTAAATTTTGCATAGAAGCAAGCGGGTGAGAGAAGAATCTTACATCTAAATGAACTCGAGCAGTTTTGCTTCAACACATATGAGAATGCCAAACTCTACAAGGAGAGGTGAAGAAATAACATGATTTTCATCTCAAGAATAAGGAGTTCAAGGTGGGAGATGTGGTGTTCTTTTTCAATTCAAGGTTGAAGCTATTTCCACTAGCAAAAATATGACAAGAAGAGACTTTTAAGATTAAATATTATAACCATTACTTACAAAGAAATAGAAGAGACTTTTAAACAAAATAAAAGCTTGAACAAACCCAAAAACCAAAACCCATTAAAAAATCAAATTAAAAATAAAATTGCTGATGGAGAGAAGATAGAGCATTATTATCAAGGCATCAATCTTTATAAAAATGGGTTTTTGGATTTAATTGCTTGTTGGGATAAATTGATGACTTGTTGTTTAAATTTATAAATTATAAGATGATTATTGTAAATCATAAGTTTAATATTTTTTAATTTAGGATTTTGTATATTAGGGTCCTATGTCAGCTACTTATGTAGCTAACGTTAGTCCCCATCTTAAAAAATTTACAGACAAGTATGACTAATAGAAATTTAATTTTTATCAATTTAAAGGCCAAATTACAAAATTTTGGAAATATTACAATATTTTTTGAACATTGACAATTGTTAAGGTTTAACTTAAATTTTATTTTAAACCTTAGGGGTTAAAATTTACCTTTAATCTAGATTTTTCAAAAAGCATAAGGGCCTTCCATGAGATTTTTGGATCATAAAATGTTTTGATGGAATTAATTAATCCACATGGGAGGTTGACATCTTTAACACTCAAATAAAATCCTGTAATTAAAAAATTAAGAAACATATTATGCTTTTATATAAAACTACACAATTCATATTAGTTTCTTTAATTGGTCTGAAATATTCTTACGAAAATAATATTAGATATCCTTTCAGCAAAAACCTTAATAATAATAATAATCATCATAATCATAATCATAATTACAATCATAATCATCATCATCATCGGCAATGATGATGACGACGACGACAACGACGATGATAATAATATTAATAAAAATAGCAACAAAAATAATCATAATCATGACAATAATAATAATAAAAACAACTTGAGAAATTTCCTCTAAAGAGAGAATTTTAATCTACAAATGTACCATAAACATAACATAGAAATAGCATATCCTCTTAAAATACAAATGACAACAAAGAAATCAACTTGAATGACATTAAAAACATTATGCATCAAAATAATTATATAGATAGTTACTTATAAATCATAGGATATTAACTTACAAGAATAGAGAAAACGCTAAAAAGACAGTTATTAGATCTCCCTAGACCTTATGAAATTTCTTCCTTTAATTCTCACCAACGTAGAAAAAGAATAGTGAAGAGTTTCTTGCAACTATGCAAAACTAGTTAAATTTAATAAATGAAAACATCTTCTTTGAAACTTTAAATGCTTATTCATCACAAAAGCTAAATATATTATCACAATGGAAACTAATATTCCTATATAAACTAGGATCTAAGCTAGAATGAAAAGTAGCATAATAAGTAGCACTTCACAAGAATCTAATCCAAATTTACTAATACAATAAAACAATATGGTAATTCATAAATCAATAATTTTCCACAACCTTCTCTTTTATTAGATAAACTATACTAACAAGACTCTCAAAAGTCATATTTTCGTAAGATAATTGCTCTTAATTATATTATTAATAAACTACAACAAATAAAACATAATTTGTTTATAAGTTGATTATAGATGACATGATTGAATATACATATTAAATACAATA
>JAOSBM010000003.1:12878014-12889987 GCA_027568955.1 Erythroxylum tenue
TTTTTGGGTTGTTTCAAGAGCAGATCCAAATAAGGTTTAGCAGCAAGTGTTAGTGTTAGGGTTTCAGTAAAGCTCAGAGTCTCGGGAGTGGGCTTCAGTCAGGCTCAGGTCCCGGGACCGTTGGGCTCCAGAAACGGGGTCCAACATTACCTACAGAATCACATTTTCGTAGGTAATTTTTAGACGAAAATATATTTCCGTAAGCAAATTACTATGGAGTGATGTTTCCGTAGGAAAATTCCCTACAGAAACACAATTTTGTAGGGAATTTACCTACGTCAACACCATCTACAAAAATTTGATTCCGTAGGTAAATTACCTATGGAAGAAACCATTTTGTCGGGAAATTACCTACATAAATGTGATTCTGTAGGCAATTTACCTACGAAAAAACCATTATGTCTGAAAATTTAATTAAAAACAACATATATATTTCAGTTAAGCTCCCTCTCTCTCTGGGTCTAACCTAAATAGCTCCCACGGTTTGCCTAGGACTCACGTGTACTGTTAAACTTCATGGAAACAAAGTTATGCGAACTCTGAAAAGCTAATTCGTTTGTTTTTAATCAAAATTATATTTAACTGTCACGGAAGGAATAAAGTTTATGTACTCTTGTTGGTTATGAATGGTAGATGGAGCATACCAAAGATTCACATACACATCAGGAAAACCCAATTGCGAAAATCAACACTTTTAACCTTCTCCACAATCCATTGTTATCATTGAAGAGAGATAGAGAATACAAAGCAAAAGTCACATAAAATCACACAAAATGCTATAATAAAATGCTTTCTTCTTGTGTTATTGTTAATGTGTAAACTAAAGATTAAATTTTCTGTAAGATTAATATGGATACTACTATAACGATAATTATATTTAACTATGGAATCACTTTTTTAAATAACAATTTTTCATAAATGATTAATGTTGATAGGTCTTGGATATATAGACGATTAACACCCAATGATTTCATTAATATTGAGTTGTTGAGGGAGTTCAAGCTTTTTTGACTATGCATATTTCCAACCTGCATATATGGATGGTTCAAAAATCAGATGTCTATGTAAAAAGCGCAAACATATTCATTTTCTTCCTATTGATGAATTGAATCTCTATTTGTTAAGAAAAAGATTTTTTCCAAATTATTTTGAGTAGACACAACACGGGGAGCCATTAATTTGTAGCACCTTAAGGGGTAATGAAGCAAAATCGTCAATAAATGTAGATGGGTTTGAAGGGGGGGGGGGGACTGAATTTATAACAAATAATGTGAGTGCAATTGAAAATCCTTACACCTAAATGATTTATGATGCAGTCGGTTATCCCTTTCAGGCAAATGTAGAAAATCTTGAAGAAGAACCAAACCCAAATGCAAAAAAGTTTTTTTACTTACTAAAATCAGCTGACCAAGAATTATGGCCAAATTGTGAGACCGTAACTCAATTAACTTCAATTGCTCAAATATTGATCATAAATTCTAAAGGGAATATTTATGATTAATGTTTGAACAAAATTCTTGCTTGGTATAATGAATCATTGCCTCCTAATCGTAAAATGGTTCATAATTTAAACAATATGAAAAAACTTATTAGGGGCCTTGGTTTGCTAATTAAGAAAATTGATTGTTGCAATTTGGGATGTGTGTTGTTTTGGGGAGATGATGTGAAATTACAACAGTACAAATTTTATGGTCAATCTAGGTTTAAACCAAGAAAGTATCCTATGAAGCAGAAATTAGTACCTTGGAAGTACATGTATTATTTCCCGCTAACTCTTGGACTTCAAAGACTATATGCCTCTGATGTTACTGCATCTTATATGAGATGGTATAATGAACATGAATAGGAAGATGGAATAATGAGCCATCCATCGGATGCACTCATATGAAAACATTTCAATAACGCCCATTTTGAATTTACAACCGAAAGTCAAAATGTTATGTTGGGATTGTTGATAGATGAATTCCAACCTTTTGGTCAATCCAGCCAACAATATTCATCATGGATAATCATATTACTGCTTATAATTTGCCTCCTTAGATGTTTATGAATAAGACATATATGTTCTTGACGGTGATTGTGCCAGGGCCTACGAATTCAAAGGATAAAGTTGATGTATATTTACAACCATTGGTATCTGAATTACATCATCTTAGGGAATTTGGTGTAGAGACATATGATGTGTCTTTTAAACAAAATATTTTGTTGAGAGCAGCTTTGATGTAGGCTATTAGTGATTTCTCTGCACATGCTATGCTATAGAATGGAGTAAAGTAGGGAAATTGGCTTGCCTTTACTATAGCAATGATTCTGATGCGTTTTATCTTCCTAACAGGGCAAAACATCTTGATTTGACAACAACAGTAAATTTCTTCCTCCTCTAGATCATCCATTTAGATGCAATAAACAAAAGTTTATTAAGAATAAGATGGTACAAACAACTCCTCCCCTTTATAAAGCTAGTTGAAGAGATATTGCAAGAGATTGATGAATTAGGATTGCTGAAAGTTACAGAACTTGAAGTTAAAGAAGTTAATAGAAGCATTAGCAAAAACTTTAATTGGAGAAAACAAAGTATCTTTTAAGATTTGTCATATTGGAAAACTAATTTAATATGTCATAATCTAGATGTTATGCATACTGAATTTTTTAACAATTTGTTCAACACCATAATGAACATTGAAGGGAGGACAAAGGACAATGCAAAATCGCGAGTTGATTTTAAAATTTTTTTAGAAGGAATGAGTGAGATAAAGATCTTTGCACTGGTAAATGTCCAAAAGCATGTTACACTTTGGAAAAAAAAACAAAAAGAAATTTTGAGTGAATGATTGAAAAGTCTAAAGTTTCTTAATGGTTATGTTTCGAACTTAGCAAGGTGTGTGGACATGAGAAAGTACAAATTATTTTGGATGAAAAGTTATGATTGTCATGTGTTTATGCAAAGGCTAATTCAAATTGCATTTCGGGAGTTGCTATTGAATAAGGTTTAGGAAGTTATAACATAATTAAGTTTGTTTGTCAATAGCTTAACATTATCTGAAATAAAGTTAGCCGAAATGGAAAAACTAGAAAAGAAAATTCCAGTTTTCTTGTGCAAATTAGAAAGGATTTTTTCTCTAAACTTCTTTAACTGTATGGAGCATCTACCCGTACATTTAACACATGAGGCTAAACTTACTGGTCCAGTTCAATATCGATGGATGTATCCATTTGAGAGGTATTTATAGTTAATATTTAAATAAAACTTATAACATGTTTTAATTAGTAATTGTAATACCTTTTTTTAATATAGGTATTTGCATCACTTGAAGAAAATTGTTAAAAACAAGGATATAGTTGAAGCTTCGATATATAATGCTTATTTAGTAAAGGAAGCAAGTACATTTTGTTCACATTATTTTGAGTCGCAGGGGCACACCAGAGAAAAAAAAGATCCTCGTAATGATGATAGAGCCTGCCCATATCCTGAATGAACATATGGACGTTGAACAAGCAGAATGTTAACAAAAGAAGAAATAAAGCCTGCCCATGATTACGTTTTATTGAATTGCCAAGAGATTCAACCTTTCGTGCAGTAAGTATAAGTTAATTTTGAAATAGGTTATTTGTGTTTTCGAGGTGAGTGATGTTAATAAATAAAATACATAATAATTCTTATAGTTTATAAGAGGATGGTAATGAGAGCTAATGCCCAAAAAAACACAGGATGGTATCAATAAAGAAGTTGAAAGTCATTTTCCTCGATGACTCGAGAAATATGTAAGTTTTGACTTGCAATAATTGAAATGGTTGAATTATCATATCAAAGTATTTAAATGACATTATAAGTTTTTAATATGTTAATTTTTTTCTAGACTGTTAAATCATGTCCTGTGTATTTTATTAATGGAATACAAATTTCATACAGAATATCATGGACATAGTATGGCAACAATAAATAGTGTGGTTTGCATGTAGGAAGAATTGATGAATTACTATGGTAAAATTATTGACATACTTGAAATTGAGTACCTTGCATTGCAACAAAATGGAGGTGATGTTTAAGTGTGAATGGTTTGATTTAACTCCTAATGTTGGAACAAAAGTGCATAGCCAATCTAGTTAAAATCAACCAACGAAGAAGATTTAGACAATTTGAATCTTTCGTATTGAAGATTTAAGCGACCCAAGTGTATTATGTCCCTTTTTTCAACTTAAGACAAGATAAGTTAAATTGATTGGTCGTTTGCAAAGTAAAACCTAGAAATGTTTTTGAATTACTTGGAAAAGGACAAAATAAGAGAATTGAAAATGAAGTGTTTAGGAAGATGTTCATGAAATAAATGCATGTGTAACATATGACGAGAATGAACCTTTGAATGATCCAAATAATGAATATATTGAAATTTCATTTGGAGAGGATGAGAAATTATAGAGGCAAGAGATTTGAAGAGGAGCCTGGCTTTGATTCTAATTCTTCAGAAAAAGATGATGATGATGATTCTAATTTACAATTAAATGATGATAACAATTAATTTGTGTAAGTAATAGAATATTATATGAATAAATTTATTGCTGCATCAACAATATATTGTTATATATTTAATTTATAGCGTTCTATTAGTGGAATAATCAATACAATGTGAATTTCAGGTTAAAAATATGCCACATAAAAGAAAAAAAGGATATGTTGCGGCCAACCTCAGGTTATCACCATTTAGAGGAGTCAACGCACTTTCAGGTGAAGCATCACATTCTGTAGATGCTACATAATTAGGTGCTACACGTCCAACTAATGCACATCCAGATAAGGCATCACCTTCCCCGCCTACAGTCCTTATAGAGTCATATTCCCTACCTACTGTTACACCATTCAACACCCCTACTATGTTCGGATCAACAGATACTATTGATGCAACATCTATTCCTAGACTAGAATTTGAATCTATATTGACAAAGATATTAGGGGTATACATTGTGGATAAAGGAGGCGGCCTCCAACCTAGAGCTAAGGAAGTTGATAGAAGAATTTACATTACAATTGTCAACGATCTGTGAATGAAATTCTCAAAATTTTGTAATACATGATAACACCATAGGCTTATACTGAAGTTATAGGTTTTAATTTGAAAATGATTTGAAATAAATTATATATTAGGTTGGTTCCATCTGGAACGTACTCTAGAATTATCTCATCCAAGTTCAAGGAGAAGATAGAACTTGAGGGTTATATATGGAAAAATATCTCTGAGGGGACAAAGGATTTTTATTATCAGGAATTTAAGGTAAAAAAAAATTCTTTAATATTTTTATTTTATCTAATTTTATGTATTAATGACATAAATATTGTAGTTTAGAAGAACTTATAGTATTTTTTTAGAACGATTTTTTTTTGGGATTCAAAATTTAATGTTTTCATTTATGATGTATGGGAGAGGCATGCTTGTGCACATTATAAAGACTTTGTTGGTTTGATATATAAGAATGGTGTACATCCTCCTTATATATCTGAAGAAATATAGAGTTGTTGACAACAATATTGGGCAACACCCGATGCAATCTCTATTTCAGAGTGCAATTCTGCAATCAGATGGGGAGGATCGGAGGGAGAGAGTTTATCGTTACATACTTAAGGATCTATGACCCATTAGGAGCATGTAGAGAAACTTATAAGTATATAAACTTTACATTTATATTCTGATTTTTGTACTAATTACTACCAATTAGATTTCAATGTAATTTGATGTATGAAATTTATAATGAAAATATATGTGTATTATGGAGAATGATAATTTTATAAATGTTTGTTTCCATAAATTATTGTATTGTTTAGAAATTTTTTTATTTAACAAGGGATAAATATCATTAAAATAGAGAAAATTATGCTGAATTTTTTGTAAATTGTAGTTTACTTATAACACTTTATTTTGACGTAGGAAAAGTCTATATTCTGATTTTACACTTATATTATGATTTTTGTTCTAATTACTACCAATTACATTTCAATGTAATTTGGTGTATGAAACTTAGAATGAAAATATATGTGTGATAATTTTATAAATGTCTGTTGCCATAAATGACTATGTTGTTGATAATTTTTTTTTGTCTATTAGGGTGCAAATATCATAAAAATAGAGGCAACTATGCTGAATTTTTGTAAATTGTAGTTCACTTATAATACTTTATTCTAATGCAAAAAAGTCTATGGGCACAAAGCCTACTTTACGTTAGCTCCTTTTGCACACCTACACTAAGAAACATGATAGTGTGACCTTCGTCAACACTCAGTGTAGACAATGAGAGAGTCGTTCAGCTTGAAAGCGTAGTGGAGATGATGATAACTCAGTTGCAACAGTTGATGGAGTACATAGCTCAACTCTGTAATGAGATGGATGAGTTGAAGGGGAGGGGCAGCACATTATCGCAACAATTAGATCATCCGCCTTCACCAACTGCATAGCTTAGATTTATAACATTTTGGTACTTAAATGGATTTTATTTGATGTTTTGCTACTCTTACGTCTTTTATGAATTCTTAATTTACAGTAATAACATAAATTTTCAAGATACTTATTGTTGTACATTATAATTTTTATATTATATTACCAATTAGGATAATTTTATATTATATTATCAATCAAGATTATATTATTTAGAGAAATTAAATGTAAAAAAAATCGATAAAGTATCAACAAAAAATTCTGGTGGGAATTTATAGTGATGGAGTTTTAGTTGCTAAAATTACTGGCAGAAAAATTGGTACCAATGCTAAATTTGCCAATGGAATTACCATTTTCGTCGTTAGATTTTTCGACTTTAAACATGAAGTTTGTAATATAATGATATATGATTCTTACAAAAAAAACAAAAAATAATGATATATCATAAGTAATATAATATAATGATATATGGTAAGTAATACAAGATTTTAATTAGAAGTTTAACAATTCTTACAGATAAAAACAATAAATAAACTTTCACGCCTATTCCATTGAAAAGAAAAGGAAATAATTATTTTTCTGGATTCCAAGTAATATGAGACTCAGTATATCAAGTGAAGGAGTTCCCTATGTCTAGATTTTCAAGAAGACTCCTTGCAAATTGGAAGGCATCAATTGAAACAGACAAAGATCTTCCCTCAAGAATTATTTTATTGCATTTTTTTCCAACAACTTCTTGACTTCAACTAAAGTAGCAGAAGATATAGGAACAGTTTCTTAGATGTAGTATGAATTAATGAATCAGATGAACTACACCTACCATGTGTTTCACCTAATGAACAAGCTGTATAGAACAATCATGTTCATTTCTTCACAATCCTTTGAAAAATTAAATACTAAAAACTTAAAAAGTTAAATTAAACGACATGAGGAGCCCAAATTTGAATACATGCATACCCTATTGAATGACTCTATCATCACAATGAACAGATATAGTTTTTACAATCAACGATTGTTCCAAAACAAAGTTTTTATCTAATCCTATACAGACCATTGAGACATTGCCATCACCTCCATTTTCATCTATGTTCTCTTAAAGATTCAAGGAAACTTTACACAACACATAGTATATACAATCACAAGTTCATCTAATAGCTTCTTAGTAAAAAAAAGGAGATACAAATAATAAAGAAAGAGAGCTAATTTAGATGATACTAAAAACCTTGAATAAGAAGATCGGCTATTGAAGGAAAGTGGTGATTAAACTTTGATGAAGAGATTTGTTGTGAATCAGTTTGTTCTTCATAGTTTGTACAAAGTAAGTTATTTTTCTATATACAATCTACGAGATACTTAAAACTTAAAAAGCTACTATTTTTTTTTACGTAATTGAACATAAATCTTAAAATTAAGAGTCTCAATCAACCTGATTTGACATAAAAGGTATCAATTTAACGTAAAGTGGGCCAAAGCCAAATTTTTCATAAAAATATTGTCAAAGTACTTAAACAAATACTAATTCTTGATGAATAAGGTTCTTGTTGATCCTTCAACTTAACCTTAATTTGACCTAAACATCATTTTCAATCATGATTAACTATCAACATGTACTACTTGATAAAAGTAGGGATGACAATCTTGGACCAACTGGGCCACAGGTTGAGCTCGGACAACCTAATCGAGCTCGAAGGCAGATTGAGAGCGATAAAACATCGTCTTTTGTCACTTTTTAATTTTCTTTTAAAAAATAATAAATCTGGTCAGGTTGGCCAACCCGTTGGGCTAGGAGGACATCATAAAAGTTAATTAAGGATTAATTAAATTAGACAAGTCTAAGCACAGAAAAAGTTCTCTCTTCTTCTAATGCTTTAACATTGACTTTTTATTCTCAATCGAGTAAGAGAATTTAGTTAGGATTTACTCAAATTAATTTAGTAAATAATTTCTGCTTTTGTTTTTTTGTTGTCAGTTTTAAACAATTTCTTATTGATACTCAGAAGCTGGAAGCCAATAACGAGATTCCTTACTATAAATGTGTTGATAATACCCACATGTGAGTGTCTCATATTGGAAAAAGAGGGGGAAGAAGACTAACATATATATAATGGCAAGAGATTGAAGGTGAAAACTTGTGTATTATTCAACCCTTCACAAGCTGTTTAAATACAATTTGTACAAGGGATTAACGGCTTATTTACAGGAGATACTTTGGGATCGACTGCATATTTACAGGAGATAATTTAGGATCCAAAGTATCCTATCTATTATACTCAATTCCCCCATCGGTGTAAAAGGAGAGGATTTTAGTGTCAAAATGTTTTTCTAGTAAGGGGCGAAAGCTTTGAAAAATCTCATTGACTTCACTTTTAGGTTTCAAGGTGTAAATCCAGATGTACTTGGTGAATTGATCGACAAAGATACAGTAGTATAATTTTTTGTCAATCGAAAGAATTGGAGATGGTCCCCATAAATCACTAAAAACAGTTTGTAATGGTTTTGTGCTTGAGACAGTAAATTCTTGAAAAGGCAAACAATGTGCTTTATTGCATTGACAAGAATTAGAAGATGTAAAATTGGCTCGATTGGAAACTGGTAAATAAAATTTGTTGCAAATAAGATTCAAAATCCGTGAATGAGGGTGTCCTAATCTATGATACCAGATATTGAGTGGTGTAGTTTTATGGATAGAGTAGGCTTGGGGTTGTAGTGACTTGTGTTCCGGCCATTCATACAAACCATCTCTACTCTGGCCTTGCACTAATGGCGTCCCCGTTTGAAGATCCTTCACACAAAAAGAAGTAGGAAAAATTTCAATAGAGGTTAAATTATCATGGTAAAATTGCGAAACAGATATGAGATTACGCTTAATATTCGGGGCACAAAGAGTATTGGAGAGAGTAAAAGCAGTAGTTGATGTGGATAATTGAGTGGAACCTGAATGAGTGATTGGAATTCATACCATTGCCCATTGTAATACCATCAGCCCCAATGTACTCGGGCATGTGATGTGGCTCAGTTGTGATGTGGTAAGAGGCACCGGAATCTAGCAGCCAAGGAGTGTGATGGTCCGAGTGTCCCATGGCATAGTTGGCTTTTGCTTCGAAGTGGTTGTGTGACCGTGAGCGACACACATTTGCTTCATGCCCAGGCTTGTGGCACAATTGGCATCGAACAGGGTCATAGTTATTATTGTTCTCACCCCAATTACTGGACCGGTTGCTATTTTGCCATTGTGGAGCTGGATTGTCGATACGATCATTTGAGCGCCACGGTTGTGGGTTGCGACGATTGTTTCTAGAGTTGTAAGTGTTTGTGGGTTTGGTTCGTTGGGCAACAACAGCGGTTATAGGGGCAGATGGTTTCTTGGATTCCTCATGTTGAATGAAAATTTCATGGTCGAGAAGTTTGTCATAGAGGTCTTTATAGGTGATAGTAGTGTCACGGGCACGTATGGCTGCTGAAATCTCACGGTATTCGGATCCTAGGCCACGTAGGATTTGAACAACCAATTCATCATTGGCTAGAGGGGCACCGGCTTGGGCTAGTTTATCAGAAAGGGATCGAACACGGTGAAGATAGTCAGTCATGGTTTGGGATTCTTTGGTGAGGCGGGCTAGTTGATCTCAGAGGCTAAAGACTCGAGATTGGGATTTGTTGGCATAGGCAGTGTGTAGTGCTAGCCAGGCTCGGCGGGCAGAGTCGGCATTAGCGACAGTGGGAGCTATTGTTGGATCAACGGAAGCCATCAAGGCATTTTGGATAAGCTGGTCTTGGCGGAACTAGATGTTGTAGGCAGGGTTTGGTTGTTGGTTGTCGTCGGTGGTGCGTGGAGGTATTGATTTTGTGCCATCAAGATGACCGAAGAGGTCGTGGCCATGCATTAGCATGGAGAATTGGGCTTTCTAGGTTGTGAAATTAACACTGCCGATTAACTTGATGGGAAGTTGGGATGCGGGATTAAATTGAACAATGGGTGTGGAGGTGTGGGTGCTGTCGGAGTTGACGACTGGAATGGTAGTGGTGGCTGTTGAGATCGCCATTGGAGAGTAAAAAAAAATTGGATCTGGCTCGTTTGAGTTTTGAGGCTCTGATACCATATAATAGCAAGAGATTGAAGGTGAAAACTTGTGTATTATTCAACCCTTCACAAGCTATTTAAATACAATTTGTATAAGGGGTTAACGGCTTATTTACAGGAGATACTTTGGGATTGACTGCATATTTACAGGAGATAATTTAGGATCCAAAGTATCCTATCTATTAGCTAACAAAATATACAAAATAGTTTCTATCTTAACAACCATTTGACCCAAAGCTTGTAGTGCACCTATAATATAAGACTAGTGAGCTACTCCACTTATTGCCAATTGGTTTTAGAATGGAACCTCACTTGAGCTTGTGTGTGGTCTAACTCTCCTTGTCATGTGGGTTCGTAGGCCCATTACAAATTTCACAAAATGCATGTAGAATATGGCTTTCGAGATAAACGTTTAACGACCAATTACATATTTAAGGAGTATAAGAAAGAATGAATTCTACATATATTAATTTTTAGCCATGACAAATTTTTTATATTAGTATTACGTTTTCTTTATATCCTTATTAAAAGTTAAAAGTATGGATTGCACATTAACAATTCATGAAAAGTCTGAGTAAGACCTATCATTATTTTTTGTAAAATAGTACTTATTTACTCTAATGTTACAAATTAATTTTTATTACACTCTAAATATAGTGTAAAAATGGTAAAAAAAAATTTAAGATAATCGTGAGAGTTTATTTAGACCTTTTGAGAATTATTGAGGTGAAAACCATACTTTTAGAAACTAAAGTTTAACTAATATTTAAAGAAATTATTTTTAAAACGATAAGTACCACAAACTTGGTCTATAAATACGAAGTGAAAATACTAGTTGAACATCACTTGGTCTATGAAAATGAAGTTTGATAACGGTCTAATACTGGTTGAACATCAACTAAAGTGAGTATCAACATGCATAAATACACATATTTTATATTAATTCTTTATGTTTTGATTGACAAAATATTTGAAATTATAAATTATAATAATATATTATATTTTTTCGAGTATATTAAAAATTTAGATCACAATGTGTTTAAAAATGAAAATTTACAAATATATGCATAAAGCGTACCCACATCTTATAACAAACCTACTTTTGACTCAATAGCACACAAATGGGTAGCACTCTTTATAATAATAATAATAATAATAATAATAATAATAAAGAGATATAAATACTTTTTCTTTAGTTCATCTTTTTTATAGCCCTAATTTATCTTTGTCTTCATTTGTCGTCGCCTCTCACGTAACTCCATAACTCACATACTCTACACACCTCTCAGAGAGTCACCTTACACCATTAGCCTCACTTTGCAACTCCTCCATCTCACTTCTTTTCCATAATGATAACACACGCACAGTTGCTTCTCACTGTTGTCGAAGTTATTGCTGTAGGGATTTTAATCCCTTAAAACTCAAGATCTATTCATATCAAATCATCAAGAACCAAATAAAGGCGGAAGCGTA
>JAOSBM010000003.1:12980135-12990764 GCA_027568955.1 Erythroxylum tenue
ATTTGTAATTTTAAAAATTTTAATTATATAAGTAATTTTTTTAAAAAAAATATTTGAAAGGGGGGGCCATGGCCCCCACTCTCCTATAACATGGCTCCGTCCATGAAAATAAGAAGAGAGAAGAAACAAATTCTTAACAGATATATAAGATCTGATTTTAAAAGCCAAAGCTCTAATATCAAATAATGTGAACTTTAGGATTAGAAAAAAAAAACTAAAACATGAATTATAAAGAATAGAACCCTAGAACCATCTCCAAATTAAGCCAAAAAAAAAAAACTCGACCCTAACTAAACTCACCGATTATAATCAAAGCTAGGACTTTTTTTTATCACCGCTAGTTGTCTTGATAAGTTCATATTAAGTTCTTGTTAAATAACAAGAGGAAATTCTTTCTAATTAAAAAAAACTCTCAATTTGATTTATAGTGTGATTAATTTTTGAATTACATTATTCTTATGCCTTTTATAGGCATAAAATACCTAAGAATTAGACACCTAAAAGGAAAAAAAAATATTTTTATCATAATCTAAGTAAAAAATGATCAAATAACTTTGATAAGTTAATACTTATCTAAACATAAATTTGAAGTTTAACACAAATAAAATGCTTAATCCTATGTGATCAGCCTTTTTTAAGACTCACGTCGGCTCACATTTGGACCGCACGCAATGCTCGAACCTTTAAGAATGAAGCTATGACGGAGGAGAAAGTGTCTCTCAGAATTATCTCCTACGTTAGAGAACTTCTCAGTCTATACATCGAGAGGAGGTAATTTTATTTTTAGGCTTTCTATTTTGCAAGTTATATGTTCCTTTTGTCCAGGTTGCAGCTTGCGGGATTTCTTTGGCAAGGTCATGCTGCCTTCGTATCACCGGTGATTCCATCCACTCCCTACGTGGTGGTAGCCTCCTTGACCATTTCGGTGCCCGAGGAGTACATGAGCAGCCTTCTCTTTTGGTTTGCTTCGCCTGGGCTACTGATATTCGGTTGCATTTCGCTTGGTTATTAGATGCTTGATTCCGTGGACTTCCTAGTGTAGTACTTTTGATAGACGACTTTTGCTCTTGCCTTGTTTCAACTTGCTTAACTTGTGTTAAGTTGTTTATTTTAATTCGCTGTGCCTCCTTGGGCACTTGTAAATGGACACTTTATATATATTTTTCTTTCTAATATATTCCTCTTATTTATATAAAAAAAAAAAAACAAAAGACTCACGTCGGTATTGGTTTTGTTCTAGAACTTTTTCGGCATTCAACGAAGACGAGTCTAATGTTTGTTAATTACATCTACTCTGGTACTCATTGATTTTGTTTCTCAAATATCCTAATTCTAGTGCAAGATCGATGTCAGTCACTGATATGACACCAACGCCGGTTACATTCCATTCCACTTCCTCTTTCTCCATGTTCTTTTCGTGTTAAACATATTCTATCTTCAATGGTAAGTAAAAAAGTGATCAATCCTATGAATATATTTGATTAATCTTCAATAACTCTTTTTTTTTTGCATCTGCATGATTAATTTGTACAAAGCTAATTTAATTTATTTAGTCTTTGCCCTAATCATTGATCTCTAACTCATTTATTTTTTTGTAAAGAATTATAAAAATGATTTAAAAAATGTGTTTGTACTAGTACTTATAGGATGTTTGGCATGATACTATAATATTCTTCTTAAATTTTATAAAGTTTCTTATCGCACCATTAATAAAAATGAACAATAGCAAAGAACCATTTCTTTGCACATAGATACATTAAACAAGTGCAATAAAAGTTGAAAATTAGATAATGTACAATCTTTCAGAAAATGGAATCGTACAATTCCCAGAGTCATCCGTTGTTTTGACACGCTAACCAATCCATGCCTCTACGCCATCGGCCTCAAACATCAACACCGCGTCGTTGCCCACCTCCAAAGTTGAAGCCTTAAGCCTCCACAATCCTCTATAAGCCACACCAAACTCCAGACAATTAAAGTTCCAAACTTTACAAGAATATATGGGATTGTTTGATCTAGAGAGGCAGTTCGCCTTCTATGGGGCTTATCATAGTAATCCCACCAATGTTTTGATTCACATGATCTTTGTCTGGCCTATCTTTTTCACTGCCCTTCTCATTCTTTACTTCACGCCTCCTCTGTTCTCTCTCGCTCCGCTCCAGCTTCCTCTGCTTGGTTACCATTTAAACCTGTTTCTGAATTTTGGGTTCTTGTTTGCTCTGATTTATGCGCTGTTTTATATATGCTTGGATGCTAAAGCTGGCACCTTGGCTGCTATGCTCTGCGGTCTTTGTTGGGTGGCTAGTAGTTGTGTCGCTTCTTGGCTTGGTTTCTCTCTTGCTTGGAAGGTACGGTTTCTGGGTGGCTTGTTATTACCTTATGTGAAAATCAAGTTTTTTTTTCTTTTTTCGTGTATTGGGTAATACAAAATCATCTTATTTGTCTTTTACACATTGACATTTAATGTTCTCATTGAGATTAATCTTTAAAAAGTGCGTAGGGGTGTTGATTTATTCATAATTGATTTGCTTTTTAATCTATTTCTGTGCACTGCTATGTAAAGTTTAATGTGCCCAGAATATTCTTGTCTGATTACCTATATGCTGAGAAATGTCGGGTTTGCGACTCAAGTCGAACTTGGGCATCAGGACTAGGAGTGGCCATTTCTTAAAACCAAAATCTGAATGAAGATGGATCCGACTTCTGACATGGACATTGGACTATCATAAGATATTGGATTAGAGAATCAGTTACTAGGACCAGTCTTTCCTAGGAAAGACATTTTCACTTTGACATTCATTACTTGCTGTCATTGGTTGTATTGTAGGTGATATAAGAAAATGTTCATTGTCTATTTCTACGTGTTCATCTTTCATGGTTTGGTTGGCGCTGAGAAACATCTAGACCTTGCATGATAACGTGTAGGTTACCATGTGGGGACATGAACACAAATTTTATTCATACCTTATATGGTTGATAGTCTGTTTTGCTCCAGATGAATTTTAAACTTGAAATTACTTGCAGATCGTTCTGGTAGCCCAAGTTGTTTGTTGGACTGGACAATTTATTGGTCATGGGGTCTACGAGGTAGGTGCTTCTAAGATAGTAGATCAGTTATCGGTATACTCTGTGTACTTTTAACTTCAATTGGTCATGCAGAGACGAGCACCTGCTCTTTTGGACAACCTAGCTCAAGCATTTATCATGGCTCCCTTTTTCGTGCTTCTGGAAGTAATTCCTTGAAATCAACTCTCTATTTTGTGACTATTTAATCCAACATCCAAGAACTGAGTTATTATGAGTCTCTGCCTCAGGCTCTTCAGACCTTTGGTTATGAACCGTACCCTGGCTTTGAAGCAAATGTTCAAGCAAAGATTGGAGCTGAAATCGCCGAGTGGCAAGAAAAGAAGCAGAAGTTGATTTCTTAGACTGTACAGGTGTCTTGTTCATATAGCTTGTTGCCCAGTTTAAAATCCTTCTAATGGATGAACCCATTATGATTATATTTTCGACTTTTTGTCCACTCTGATAAAGCTGCACTAAAGAATCTCCGAGGGAAATGCATTAAGTATTTACCTTTTGTAAATAGAACATAAAAATATACCCCAGCCATCAAATTCCCTTTTTTATGTAGTCGTGGTTGTTTCTACGATCAATATCATTCACAGAACTTCATAATTCAAAAACATCATACTGAATAATGCCTTTTCTTTTGTTTATATTGGATTTTTTCAGGTATTTCTCTCAAGGATTGACTGCTTAAATGAGGAGCATCTTTAACAAGCCTTTACTGCTTCTTTTCTTCTTCGTAAAGTGTGAAATAGGAAGTTGGTTTTGCATTTAATGGGCTGAAGTTTACAGAAATAACTGCCGATGTCATATTTTTCCAGATTTGTCAAACTAACTTGTTGAAACACATTCACATTGTGTTCATCTAATCAGTCTGCATTTCTTTTAAAACCGATCGATTTTGGAATGTGTATTTCCATCTCATATGTAATGATTACGACCTTAGATGTGCCTTATGAGCGTATAGCTACCTTCAGCTTCAACCCATGTGCCATTGATAAAATGGTCATCATCCTGTACTTCACAGGATAATTTGGGGCCAGGTTGAACTCGAAAAATCTACCCAATATAGCAAGTGCCATCTTCATTTGGAGATACGCAGAGTCCTTGCCGAGACAAATCCTTGGTCCAGCCTGCAGGAGATTAGAAAATAAGAAATGTGAGCCATCCGCTGCAAGGAGCAAGGCATGAATTGTGTTCAGTAGAGCATATAATGATCACTGAAATAAGACACCATGAGCAGCCATCATCTCTTGGTTGAAAATGCTTTCTCGCTTACTTGAAATGCTGTAAACTTGAAGGGTGATGCTTGTTGAAAGATTCCATCTTTAATCCATCTCTCAGGATTGAATGAAGCCGCATCAGGTCCCCAGTTGTATTCCATTCTACCCATTGAATAAGGAACATAAGTTACCATTCCTCCTGCTTTTAATTTAGTCCCGTCAGGCAAAACATCGTCCTCCAGGATGCCTTTTGGGTCCTGCAATCCTTCACAACATTAATTTGATTGGTTCCAAATAGAAGGTCTAAAGCCTTGACCAGAATTTCATTTTTAACGAAGGCGGAGGTTTTAATCCTCTTCTCTTTAATGTCATCCTTTGTTTTGATACTAGTGTCTTTTTCTAATCTGTAGGGGCACGTAAGTCATACCTGAGGAACTGCAGGATACAGACGAAGTGTCTCAGTGATTACTGCATGCAAATAAAACAATTTCCCCAATGAATCATATGTCAAGAGTCCTGAAAATTGCGTCGCTCTTTGATTGAATGATTTCAGGTCTTTTTTGTCAATATGAACCAATGCAATGTTCTCTTCCCGTGCCCTTTCTTCTTCAAAATTTTGGAGTTCCATATAGAGCTTCTCTGCTACGTGCTGATGGGTCATTATCATGTATACAGCCCATGAGAGAGTTGTAGCTGTTGTGTCTCGACCAGCTATAACGAAGTTGAGGACAATATCTCTAAGACTTTTCTCTGTCATATTGCTTTCTGGGTCTTCACCTAACTCAATGAACCTTGACAATATATCGTGTTTTACCTAAAATAGCCAAGGCCAACACAGGTGTGTTAGTGAGCACAGCTTTCTTTATTCTGTGAACAGAACATTCTGCAATATATCTTGTTACCTTGGTGTTTCGGTCAGTATCTCTAGTTTCTTGTATTTCTGCCTTCCTTTTACGAATCACGGAATAGGTGAAATCATCAATGATTTTAATGCTCCTATCAAGCAAAGCTTCTGAACCCACATTAAGAAATTTCTTAGCCTTCCATAATGGATCGATGAATCTAAGAGTCACAATAATATTGGCAGTATCAAAAGCCTTAGCAAAGCAATTTTCTGGTAGATTTGGAGTCAATGTTCCTATCTCTACTCCAAATCCAACTTTGCAAATTGAGTCCAGAGTCATCCTCATAAACAAATCCTGCAAGAGAAATTTTGAATCAGAATCATAATCGAGACCATTTTGTCAACAATGTAGGAAGGAAATTTCTTGTTGCATTGTACAAAAAGTAGTCTAGTTTCTCAAAGTTCCGTAAGGACAGAAGCTCTACTAGTTACCTGCATGTCCACTTCTTTATTACAGAAACATGCATGACCAAGAATTGATGAGAGTTTTAAGCTATACTCCCTGAAGACTGTGGTGCTGAAATCCCTTAAATTCTTGGATGCAAACTCAAAGCTAGCTGTCTTTCTTTGTTTCCTCCACAGTTCACCATCCACATTGAATATACCATCTCCAAGGAGCGCTTCCATATAGGAATGGTAGGTTTCACCCTTCAATTCACATCAATCTCCGTCATAATCCAACACAAATAAATGAAAGTACAAAGACCTTCAGAACTTGGTGAAATAAAAGTTAAGGATTAGAACTAAGATGAGTTTAAGCTAAGCATAGGGCAATTCTCTGCAATCTCCTAATTTTTGAGTGTCGACTCAGTATTACTTAGAACCCTGAGGAAAGCAGTAGACATTAGGAACATGTACCTTTGGATAATTGGTAAAGTTGGTCTTAAGGACATGTTCCACACTAGCAGGGTCTGCAATGTAAGTATAGGTTGTGAATGGCATAGGGACTACCACAGTTTTATTGTCAGAAAGGTAACTGACAAGCCAATCATGCATGCGATCAAAGTTCATGAGCTGCTCAATTGCTGCTCCTACAATTGGCCAGGTCTTGGGGCCTTTAATGTGCCTTTGGCTCCACCTATGAATAAATAACCATGTAAATACCATGCAAGCTAACATAAATGTCAAAGCCATTTTATACCCTTCGGCAGTGGAAGAAAGTAGAGGCAGAAGTCTTCTCTTCTTCTTATGTCTTTTTAGCAGATTCTTGTGATTAGGGTAGTGTTGTTAGCGAAGCTGTGGGTTAGTTATTGGGACTTGGGAACTATAATTAGCCAAATACTAGTCAACGTTCTTTGCATGCTCTAGAGGTAATCAATATTTAAGTATTGCTTCACCTTTTTCTTGCCCTTCACCTACTTCAACCCAAGTCAGCTATTGTGACAGATATTATAGCAGCAAAAGACGCTAAAATTGCAGAAGTTTCAGTTGATAGAAATGTAGTCCATGTGACCCTTTCAAAGAAGCAACAAATATAACTTATTCTAATGAAATTCCACAATTCTGATGTAATCAATGCAATCTCACATCTTTATATTATTCAATCGCTTTCATAGCCAAGGACAAATTAGCTCATGCATGCACCCAACCTGTGGCTAGACATTCAACACTTATTTCTTTCTGCTCGTGCGTTTGACCAATTTCTAGATAAGCTTCTACGTGTATTTTAAAACAATAGTTGCATTACGCATTTTGAATGTCAGGCTGGCGCTTTCAAATCTATGATTTCTTAAAAGAATAGTTTTACAAAATTATTTTAATCCACCATGAGTCATGTATTTATTTAATTATACTTCTTATGGTTTGTGCTAAGTGCTAACTAACATGCTACAAATAGGTGGCCAGGAGTTCGAAAAATATATATTAGAAAAAAGGCTGCAAATGCTAATTGCTTCCATTCTTGGACAACAGGATCAAGAACTATATATATTCTTCCAGACAACTTTTAGGTGATAAATTGGTGAAGCTATAGCAGTTGCCAATTAATTTATTAATATCATCTCTGCTTTTGACCCTATCGTTACAATCTTCGAGTAGATTAGTCAATTAACATAGCTTTGATTTTTTTTCAAGAATTAATATGTATTTTTATGAATATGATCAGTTATCAATCTTTAGAAAATGGTTTCAATAAAAAATTCATGTTGCTAGTTTGTTTTCAAGGGGATTTGGAGAATAAACTTCCTTAGTGAAAAGAAAACAGAAACAGCCACAGGAATGAAGGTAATGACTACGGATCATGTACATCATTTTCAGTTTTGTCCTGTTTCTGTATTGTATAGTACATATTTTCGCAATAAACATGCTACATCTAGTTCACAATTGAACAAAATCTAAATGCATGTCAGCAGCTGACAATTGTGCCTACATGGTCCTTGAGAAGACACTTTCCGCAATTCCTTGGAATAGGTAAGGTCTGAACCACTTCGGTATTTAGGAATACCAAGTTTTTTAATTTTATTTTTAATCACTGAAATCCATAAAATGTTGGATTCCCATACAGTGGATGGTTTGAGATGCTACCCTGACCCTGACCGACCTGCAACTTTCCAAAGTCAGTGTATCTGTCAGGCATTTCACCTAACTGAAACCTTCCAACATGGTAATCAGTACCAGTATTGGCCAGGACGCTTTGAAAATCTAGACTGTTGTTGTATGCTTCATCATTCAGAAGCTGAGATATTGGAACCACACATTCCATTTCTAGCGGATGGGAAAGAGGAGAAGGCCTTGGGTGTTTGAACATCTGTTGTTCACTAACATCATTAACAACAGTCGGTTCCAGATGGGAATTTTTGTTTCCTAATATTTTATCTTCCAACTGTCTTTCTACATGCCTCTTTTTGTAGATCCTACATAGCACCCAATCATCCAACTGCAAGCACAGAAAACAGAAGTATTAGCTATGTCCAAAACAGACCCCACAAACATTAAAACCAAAAGTCCAGGAACTTTAACTTAAGGACCTCAGGCTTCCATAGCTGGCATTAAGCTTACCCTCATGGATGCATTGGATTTGTTTCCAAGCTTTTTTGGTTCGTTCAACCGATACTCATGCATAATCCACTCTGTCTTAATACCCTTTGGTGGTCTACCCTTGTAGAAGACAAGAGCCTTTTTGACACCAACATACCTAGACCCACTATATATGCCCTTATCTGTGCCTGTGGCCTTCCAGTAACCAGACAAAGTTGCTCTATTAGGCCTAATTCCATTTGGATACTTCCTGTCACGTGGACTGAAGAAGTACCATTCGTTTTCTCCAAAGTCAGTTTTCTCTGCACATCATACGAGTAAACAAGTGAATAATATGCGTAGAAAATAAGTTAGCGTGATGCAGGACAACATAAAGAGCATCCAAAAATGGAGTTTTTTGGGAGTAATCATGAAACCAACCGGGCAATTGCCAAGGATCACACTTGTAAATATCAACTTCCGGAATTATTGAAACAGGGCATGGCTTGGACGTGGCTTGGTTTCTGAGGTAATACATGATCAGTTCCTCGTCTGTTGGGTGGAACCTGAAACCAGGAGGAAGATCAGAGCTAGTTTTGCCCTGCATTTGAATAGATCAAAATAAGAGATAAAGCTTTGGTGCTTTGGCTCAGGACTAGATAAATGAAGAGATGGGAGTGTTTGAAATGTTTAACATGAGATAGGAAGGTCTTATATTTGTGAGGGATATTGTCGTTTTATGGGTATTGCATGGATTGGATTGGTTGTTACTCTGACTTTCCAATACCTCGGATTTGATTAACGTGTTAGCTGTACTCTCATTGAGTCAGAGTTGGAAAAAAAAAAAAAGTGCCTAAAAATACACCAAGTTCATCTAATAAGAGCTGTATTGTGGTTAGGTTCCCGGTACTTGGCATTTGGCAAGTTACAGTATCAATACCTTTTCCCAGCCAAAAGGGTATATCCTATTGGATACCTCCGTTATGCGACACTCGGCATTTCTTTTGGCACGTAGCTAATGTTGTCTGTTTCTCTCGATAAGACGACTCATGAAGCTGTATGAGTGTTCTTATTCCATACAATTACAGCTAAAAGCTTTTGGTTCTTTATTTACTTGCGATTATGAGCTCAAGGGACAATGCAAAGTTAAGATTGCAGCTTCTTCTTCTTCTTTTTCCTTTTAATGTTATACTATGTTATGAATAGGTTCCTGCTTATGTACTTTACCTGACTGGCTTAAGCTCCCGTGGTTGAACCCATCAATATGGAGTGAAACAGAGATGCTGCTTTTCACTTTCCAACATTGGCTATGGTAGAAATTCGAGAAAACCCATGTTGATGTCGGCGTTATGTAACTGATTCTCTTATGGATTATGGAAAAGTGTCGCGGGACCATAGTTGCGCAATTGCCACGTAATCCCCCTGCCAAAATTGTCAACCTACAAAGTTAAGTGGGATAAGCTTTGTAGAAGATGTGTTGGCCAAAGCATCAACTACTTGTGTGGTTCTTATCTAGCCACCTCACTAGTGGGTTCTAATTGGTTCAAGTATCTAAACCACCTTGATTAGTACCAATTTAAGATTCTTTAACCCATTCACATGTTAGCATTGGGTCCTCTAGATTAAGATCTAATATCTAATTAAAAGGCTTTGGCTCCATCTTTGGTGTTCTATCATCTCGTCAGCCGTCAGATTAGGTCAGATTCCATTCAGGGGTCTCTTCAGCTCCAGTGGGCGGTACCCACATTATCCATTTCCTCCATTTCCTTTGTTAAGAGAGGATTACTTTTACTGGTAACTTTACTCCCAGCGTCACTTGAACTCGCAAGTAGAATTTTTTTTTTCCATATATATATATCCACGGGTCTTTAATAGGAGATTTATTCCCTATTTAGGACTTTAACAGGATGTTTGGTTCACCGGTAAGAATAAATAAGGAATAAAATGATGATTATTTAGAAATAGAATAGAATATGTATTATTCAGTTTAGTTTATTCCTCAAATTTTATAATGATGATATAATGATAATGTTTGATTTGAAAATATAAATTTAGAATGAAAAAAGAATAAATAACCGAGGGTTTAAAAATCGGACCGGACCGGCCGGTCCGACCGGAAATGGTCTGAACCGGCCATGTATCCGGTTCGGTTTTAGTTAATAACCCTTCAATGTAAAATCAGCCGGTTTATCAAAAAACCGACCGGTTTTTATTCGAACTGGTTATTTGATAACCGGAATAAAACCATCCTGTCCTCTCTTCTCTCTTCTGACGGTTCTCTCCATCGCACCTCTTCTCATTTCCTTTTGGTAAAACACCGCTTCACATTTCTCTCTTCTCTCCTCTCTTTCAGATGCCTCCATCGTACCCATATGAGCTCTCTTTTGCCCATCTTCTCCATATCTGGCCGGCATCGACCTCAACCACGGTGATGTTGCCGGGTACTTGCCGGAGGAGCTCGGGTTGCTTCAGATCTGG
>JAOSBM010000003.1:13004192-13016170 GCA_027568955.1 Erythroxylum tenue
TTCAAAGGTTTTGCCCTAGAGGTTTTAATACCAACGGGAATGAAACAGGCTTAATTCGACAGCTAAGATAAATTGTTGGCAATTGTGTTATTAAAGGTTAATTAAAGTTACTTCTAAGAGTTAAGTTCGAGGTTCATGTCCTAAGCCGTTGGGCTCCGGAATCGGGGTGCAACAGATGCTAGATTTGAATGTGAGACCAAAAGAAGGCTTGAGATGGACATCGAGTGGAAGGTTAGCTGGATCATAAGCATGACAGGAATATACGAGAGTTCTAAGATGACTTAGTAAGTAGATCAAGCATGGTGCGAATTTTGGGAGAGTTTTGGACCTTGTACGAGCTGACTTGGCTAAGGCTAAGGCTAAGGTCTTAATAGACTAAAGACATAGTGTATTCTCATGTGGACAGATCATGAATGATGGAGTTGACGTGGGTAAGCATTGGATGAACCGGTATGCTATTAACTTGGATGACTCATCATGAACAGATAGAGATAAGGAGAACTTAAATGATGTGGCGGATAAGATCACAGCGGATGAACATCAGCTCTAAGAGATAAAGATCATATGGAATGATCATTTGAAGATAGAAGAGATCTTCATAGATATGGATAATCATTCCTAGATAGTATAATCTTTTATCTTGTTATTGTAATGTAGCTTAATCCTATCAGATAGAGTCCTAATTGGATGGAGATGTCATCTATTGGTTAGTATGATGTAATCTGATAAGGATAAGATATGATAAGATTGTGACCTTAGCTAGTAGAGTTCTATTAGGATTCTAAATTAGTCATCTAGAGGTGCCTATAAATGGCTTATTTGAGCCATACTCTTCTCAGAGAGGAAGATGATGAGTGTGGTAGACACTTAGAGATTGAGAGAATATTCCTTTGTATACTTTGAGGGAAGTAAAAAAAGTTGGTGTTTGTCATATCTCTTTCTTGTGTTCTTATTGTTGCCATGATTATTTAGTTCTTTCGCAGTTTTCTTACAAGGATGTGAGAATGATACACTGCGAGGGTCATGAGGCGTTTGAGAACAAGTAGGTTGGTCGACGATCATGGAACAAGGCTAAATCTTGCTTTAACAGAGCTAAGTGAAATTGTCGTGTAAAGAGGTTGGCGCATCTTATAGGACAAGTTCGTGCTTGAAGGAAAACCTTTGTAACAATTTCCATAGTTTCATATTTTTCTCATAAAATTTAGGTTCCTTCATATTGTCAAATTTAACACAAGCAAGTCATATTAATTATTTTTAGTTTTACATCTAAATCTCTCTCATCGTCAAATATTTGGCTAATGCTTATTGATGCATGCTAACTATCGAATACTTTAAAATTTTTATCAATATTGACTATTTATCTCACTTATTCACGAGACTTAATCTTATTTTCTTGTCAATATTTCATCTTTTTGTCAACTTATGTGTTATGCATCGACCAAGACTTACCAACAGTTACATGATTTTTCTATTTGAATTTAAGAGCCTAATTAACCACCCAGTAGAAAGAATTCAATGCCCTTATCAATTAGACATTCCTCTACAGGTGATTTTCTCAAAATCTTCTTAGCAAAATTTTGAAAAAATGAGCAAACCTTCCTTTCTATTAACACATTTCCCATATGTCTTCTCCCTTAGTCATATTTATTCTTGTTTGGACATTCTTTCTTAGGATCCATCCAACAAAGAAAATTTTAAGTTGGCTTTTTTTTCTGTCAAATTTTTGTCTTTTTTAATTAGTCCTTTATGAATATGAAATTAATTTCACTCACCTTTCATTTTGAGCATTCAAGAGAAAAGTATTGCTACTCACAAATAAAGCAAGCAATTTTCGTTTTTAATTTCTTTTTCTAGTTATATTGAGAAGATTCACCTACTTTCTCTTTACTTCTCTTTGAGCCATTTTAAGTTTCACCATTATTTTTGCCCTCTCTACTAGCTTTAATTAATGAGAGATCTACAAAGGCATCCATGGTCACTATAGAGTTAGAGAGCTCTTTTATATTTTACCCATGAATCTCTGTATATTCATAACCCTACAAGCCATTTATGAATTTGAATAATTTGTCTTCCTATAATATGTAACGTAGGTCCAAAAATACATAAATTGTCTCATATACTCCCTTTTAATGCCATTTTGTCTTGACTACTTCAAAGTTGCCCTTGCAAGCTAAGAAGTGTTATTATGGAGAAATTGATTTATTAGCTATATCTTCAATTTCTCCATAGTGGCAATGAAAAATCTATCCGAACTGATATCATTAGACATCTGCATCATCTACGATAACTTTGTATCATCCATCATGTTTATTATTGTGATATACATCTTCTCCAAATTAGATACCTTTTTCATTTAAAAGTATTGTTTGATATGCCATAAAAGATTTTTAAGCTCTTTAGCACTTTGTTTGCCATAAAAAATTTATGGTTCATACACCTTAACCAAAGTGCTTTATGATTGGGCTCCAGTTTGATACACGATCATAACATATTTGGGTATCAAAAGATCATAGCTCATCTTCTCAAGATGTTCTTTTCTAATTTTTCTTATTCTTGAAGCTATTGTATCAAAGCTTCAGATAGTTTAACAAAGGAATTGTCCCATTTGCTTTATCTATTTGTAAGATTTCACCTTATCCTTTCGTCAGCATGTCATCTTTATATCAATCATTATAGTATCATTTGGACTCAAGGGTCTAACAATATATTGATTTACGTTGAATGTTACTCATAATTAACCATAAATTAGTCAATAGATATTAGTAAAAATATTTACATTTATCCACCATAAATGTCCTATAAGTTTAGGAGCACTATAAAAGCATCTTTGTGTCAGAAGGTAAATATCTAACTCAAATCATTTTCACATGATCTCTAGTCTTGTACTCTTTATTATGATATTATCTCATATTCGTATCATTTAGTCACAATATTAACTTGACCGTATGAATGCTCATCTTAAAGACAACTTTGAATGTTCTTTGATCTTGATTTTTTTCTTACAAATAAGATTTTTACAATTTTTTGGATTATACTATCAAAATTTTAAGGATGATACCATCAAACATTTTAATATTAACCATTAAACATTTTCAAATAGTTAAAAATAATATTTTATATTCTATTATATTAATAATAAATGTGTACCCACAATGTCGATGAAAATATGGCATGAAAAGATTAAAAAGAAAAGAAAAGAATCTTGTATATGAAATCATTACATATTTCAATTATAGTCATAAAAAAGAATAGAAAAGAATGATAATAATAATAATAATAATTAAAAATAAGGTAAAAAATAATTTCTTAAGTTTGAAAGGGTCAAATCTTTAATGATTTAAATCAATTACATTAAAAAAATCATGTGTAAATTCTAGCCAACAAGCCTAGTAAAGTTGTCCTGAAATTATACTTAAGACTTATATTGATGTCTAGCTTTTGTAGAAAGACACGTCATTAAGGTAATTGGGTTAGTTAGTCTTTGAACGTTGGAAGTCACCTATATAGTAATGGACTAGTAGTAAACTTATTGCAACTTGAATTATTACAGTGAAAGTGGTGAGAGTTGTAATAGATTCCTAAACAAAAGTTATAGACATATCTTATTTAGGGATGAAAATGTATGGACATTACACCCATTACCAACACTCGAGCTCAACTTAAAATTCGGTCAAGCTCTGGTTGCACAACCCGAGTGGTATCAAAATGATATTATTTTAATATAGTTATACCAAAATGATGTCGCTTTAATCAATTATACTAAAACAACATTATTTTGGCAACACGAGTCAAGCCTTTCGAACTTTTGATTCAAATGTTAAGCTAGCCTTTAAGATTGAACTATAACTTAAACTCATTTAATTCGAACTTTGTCAAGTAATTTTAGGTTAAACTAGACTTATGCAGAGCAATATTACTAACCTTATTCTTACCTTCTAAGTATCAATTAATAGATAATTGTGATGGATGAAAAAGTCTATTTTGAAGAGGTCAATTGTATGCTCATTTTAATGTTTAAGTTAAAAATATAATTATATGTTGATTTTAATTGGTTTTGTTGAACTTTTCTACCTTGGTTTGAACTTTGATGTTTCTATTATGGTCCCTAATTTCCAAAATCACTACTTTTGAATTAGAAAAATGTCAAAAGGAAAAAAAAATACAACTTAAAAAAGCTCTTTGAAGACTTTAAATTCTCTCAAACATCTTTATTTATTAATTTAATCAGTTGGTCATCTTAAAAACTTAATTCCAAGTCAAATATTACATAAATACATTTGCCTGAAAAAATTCGTCCACCTCCCAAATGCTACGTTAAAAGCAAATTACATGAACATGAACTGAACAGAATAAGATTGGAGTGAGGTACAAACTCTCAATCAAACTTGAACTCGCCAACATTTGGACTCTCTAATTAGAAGTTGAATTCCGACAAAACAAAATTACAAGATACTGAAACTCAGTTGTAGAAGCCTGTCAATTAAGGATAAGTGGAAAAACATTTGTACGTAGAAAGTTGATGGTTAATGTTTTTTATTTCTTCTGTGTGCTTTTCGGGAAAAATGGAGTATTTTCTTCGTTTCTCATATTATGATGTGATCCACAGTCTTCTCAATATCTGGCATATAAAATGAGTCCAAATTTTCTGTCCAATATTATAATGTTTTATTGTGTTCAATAAATCTCAGTCATTTATTTATATAGGTCCCGCATAAGTTCTACATGGGTCCCGTAAAATAAATGGCTGAGATTTCATGAAACAGAATAAGACAGAATAATATTGGACAGAGGATCTTGTCTCATATCAAATAGGCTTGTTTTGGAGTGATTCTCTGCCTATGATAATCATCATATGAAGATTTATTCGATAAATAGTTTTGATCGTTGCGAAATAGATATTGAATTGGATTTTTATATTGGAAGGGAGTTATTTGGTTTGTGTTAGATTTTTTTTTATAAAAGTGAAAGATTCAGTTCGACATAGAAAGTTGAGACTATAAAAGAGACTTGTCATTGATTGAATATGTAGTTTAAAAGTGTCCTATGCTTTTATGATTTGCTGATATGCCTTTTGCTCAACGTATTGGTTTTGTAAGATAATGGGAAAGGACTCAAAGCCGAAAGACCCTGGGGGAAAGGGCAAGGGAAAATAAGCAGGAGGTGGAAGTGATGAAAATGCTTCAAAGGGCAAGGGGAAAGCGGGCAAGGGTGAAGGCCTTGGGACTTGCACTTATGTCAAAGGTGATAATTCTGCTGTTATTTTCTTCATCTTTTCATCTGCTTTCTGGATTTGTTCTCTAGTAGTCATCTTCTTTGGAAGAAAATATTGTGGTTAAAGTGATTTTAATGGAAAACATACCCTTTGAGATTGTGATGAAATTAGTTTTCGAGTGGGATGGTTATGCTAAGGCTTTTATGCCCTGGACATTGTGTCCCTTCATTCCACATGAATTATTGGGTCCGCTGATTTCTGACATTCTTAAGTTGGTATGAAATTGTGTTCCAGCAAGACATATACTATGTGAAAAGCAAGGCAAAATCAAAAGCAAGGCAAAATATTGCTACAATACGTCTTTTCATTCAGTTCTGGGCACTACGTCATTCAAGGTCCTCTACAGACGAGATCCTCCCACTCTCACTAAATACAGAATCCAATCTTCTGCTATAGATACCATTGATACACTGCTACAAGAAAGAGACCACAACCTAGCTGAGTTACGTCAACATTTGATGATAGCACAATAAAGGATGAAGTTGACAGCAGATGGGAAAAGAAGAGATGTGGAATTTCAGGTGGGGGATAAGGTCTTTGTCAAGCTGGCACCTTATCGCCAACATTCTGTGGAAACCAAGAGTAATAATAAGTTGGCTCCACGCTATTTTGGTCCCTTTGAGATTCTACAACGCATTGGACAGTTGCATATCAGATAAAGTTACCTCCGACAGCTAGAATTCACTCTGTTTTTCTTGTCTCTCAGGTTAGGAAGGTCTTGGGTACTACTGCTTCAGCCATTAGTATACCAGACCATTTACTAGTTCCTGAAGCTATCCCAATTTATCCAGCTACACTCTTGGCCATTCGAAACATCACTAATAGCTCAGATTTGGAAGTGCTTATATAATGGATCGATCAACCAATTTCTGAGGCTACATGGGAGCTGTATGAAGATATGAAAGTTCGATTTCTAAACTTTCACCTTGAGGACAAGGTGAAGCTGATTGGGGGGGGGGAGTAATAATAGATCAAAGATAACTCAAGTTTATGTTAGGAGAAACAAAAAGAAGGCAGAGGAGTGAGGGAGCAAAGGGGCAAAATTGACTACTAAATTCATATATTCTGTTAGTTAGTTAGTAGTGCTGACAACCAATCATTAGGTTATTAACTAACCGAATCTGTTAGCAATCACAGATTCTTAGTATAAATAAACAATAGTCAAGAAGAGAGAGAATAACGCATGTATTGACGAATGTTTGAGCCATAGACTGGAGGTACTGGTCCTCGAAAACTGGTTATCATTGTCATACTGCTAAAGTATCAATACAAGAAAATATACATATTTCCCGTACCTTGTTCTGGAACCTATCACATTCACGGTTGACATTTGATTGAATTAGACATAGGAAGAACTGTTTCTTATCCACTGAAGGAAGGCAAGTAGTGCCAGAGCATGAAAAATGAAAAAGCTTGTGAATTTGATACATAGCGGCAATTTAATTTTCATCCTCTGCAGAAAATTTCTATTTGAAACAAGCAGGAATTATTAGGGTTAAGGTTTTCATATTCATAGTCAATGGTTCATAAATAATCATAGGGTCGATTTAGCATAGCATATTCTATTTTCCAAAAAAGGGATCCTGCAAACAGTGACTTGCAATGTCAGATTTTAGAGGGAGTCATAAAATGCATTGCTTCTGCTTCCATCTTTTCGAACAAACAATGTACATCTTATAACTTCCTAATCTGTAAATAGAATAGTAATATCATGATGATAATGATATGTAGATAGAATAGTAATATCATGATGATTTTTTTTTTTGAGTCGAGGAAACCCACAGGCGGGCCAAGCGGGCTCACCTCTTAGAGGGTCAAGTGGCTACACCCCATCACTGAAGGCCACACTAGTTCTCCACCCATAGGTAAAACTCCGGTTGCCCCAGATTCTTACAAGAAGGGCTAGCAAGGAATCGAACCTGGGACCTAACCAAAACTAAGTTCCGCTCTCAACCATCTAGCTACACCCCTTGGGGGCAATATCATGATGATACTGACACTAGCTTATCGATTTTGTCCCTAGTGGACTCTCAGGAGTGTAGAATTCCAGATACAATTTGTTATATCTTGTTTACTTAATGCAGCATTCTAATTGCTATTATACTTTGATGCAGACATGGTTACCACATAGTCTTGTGTGAAGGGAGAAAGAATTGATGCAACTCCGACTCTGGAGGACCAACCAAATCTTGGAACCATGAGCGGAGCAGTAACAGCATATGTTTGAACTCTTTTATAACTGGGAACAGATCAGAACTTTTTCACTCTTTATCTTACAGTCTTTGCTTCTTTTCCAGTTTTAAAGGATAACGAATGAAGTTATTGAGATCAGTGAATGGTTTGCCCTCCAACATGTCATAAGCCTTTACCATGTTATACGGCAACAATAACAAAGGGCATTTGATTTGACCGAATTTGTGTGTTACTACTTTCTTGGAACACAGCCAAGCTGCAAGCTACGGGATGACTGGTGTATATGCTTGATCCTTGCACCAATTATTCATAAGTGGAATTAGATATACTGCAGGATATGGAAAACTAAAACAGAGGCACCAAAATTTTCTTTTCTTTTGCTAATGTCCATGTTAGCCCAGATGTCAATACTTTTTCAACTCGAGATTCTTGCTCCTTTGATCAATGAAGATGGAAATAAGCCAAAAGGAAAGGGAGGAAAAAGAAAAGATACTACACCAACTTGGCATTTTAATGCCACAATACTTGGATACAGGAGCATTGCTGTCGTTTTTCTATGTTTCTTCTATTGGCATGGGCAGTATATTTGTTAAGCATCATTAAAATAGACTCTGAACTCATGCAATGCCAAACTCAGTAAACAACATTCGCACCTAAGCCTAGTACAACATTACATTAAAAAATTTGCGAGTGCATGCTAACAGACCTTGAGGAGCACAAATTATATGGTACACCTAGAAAATATGACTATAACTCATCATACCCATCAACAACCTTAAGACCCCAGCTCATGTCCTCACAATGTCTCACATGCGGAACAAGTGCACCTGTATCAATTCCTCTCTTCGTCTTGCAATCATAGTAAGGAGGAGCATGAAAGCATGGCTCCACAGACATGGCTGGGCGACAAGGAGGATCAGGGGTTGTGTCATTCTCTGGCTTGACAAGGATCCATGGCTTCAAACCTCCAAGACCTTGAGCAACATAACCAAAGGTTGACCATGAACTAGTGACCAACCCATCAGTCAGACTGAGGAGGTACATTTCTGCCCACGCCCTTCTGTTGTGCATCTGCTTCTCTGACTGTTGATATTCTTCATGGCTTGGCTGATAAACCCCAACGACTTCCCCTGTCATAGCGGGGTATTCCCAGTACATGTTCCTCAGGTTCTCGGAGTAACCTGAATTTAAAGATGTCACAAGAACAGCTTTCAATTTTGGGTTCTCAGTTGGCATAACAAAGGAATCTTGCATATCTACTTCTGGCAATAACTTCTGCTTCAGAGTGCAAGCCAAAATTTGATCCATAACATGTTTTAAGGGGCCGGGTCTTGTATCAAACACTCTTATTTGAAGACCAAGGCTCTCATCTGCCTTGGATAAGTAAGTTTGATAATATCTAGTGATTAGCCCCCACACATGATTTGTCGGATGGAAAAGATACCGACCCAGGTGGTGGAAAACTGTTCCTTTCTCAGGGAATAATTTGCTCAATTCTTCCTCAAAAGATGGCATTAAGAAAATAGATGGAACAAAGTAGTTATCTGTTTTCACAATCAACCAGGGGACTTTTGCAAGATGAGATTGATCATCATCACAGAAGAAGAGCTTATCATGATCACCATAATCGTGAACAAGATGGAGGTATAGGTACGAGGGTACTGATTCTGTTGATGTGTCCACAACATTGTTCTTCAGCATGCTCCCATAACAATGAGGAGACTTTTGATCAAAGCTGTTAAACTGACCAATTAAAGGGAAATCGGTGGGCAGTAACCATGACTTCTCTGGAAATGGCTCACAAAATAAGTCCTCCATATCATTTCCCCGGTCAACTAGTAGGACTCTGTTTGTGAGTAGAGTATAGAGAAATGTAGAAGCTAGTGCCAGTATCCTGTTTCCCAACCCACTATAAGATATCCACACAACGTATTTACAGTCCATGGAACCAAGTTTATGACCAGATTGAATTTTTTCAAGAGCTGACTTATAAGCTTGAGTCCCTGGGCCGCAGCGCTTGTGGAGATCTTCATAATTTCGGAGCCTGGAAACAAGATATGGGGAAGGCTTATAAGCTGAAATCTTGCGATACAGAAAGGACTGGTACCTACTGGCACAAGCAGCTTCATCAAATCCAGATGTGAGAAGTCCACCAAGCAGTTTGTCATTTGACTTCTCAGTAGAATGAGAGAAAGTACCTGATGAATCTATAGTATAGAGAAAGTAAATTAGTTCCATTTCTGTAATATTCATCAAAAAAGTATCCGTTTGTAAAGTTGCAAAAACATGATTGTTCCTCTCGAAACTTAGACAAGATGACACAGCCAGACAACCGATATTGGACATCATCATGATGAACACATATTTCCCACAAATAGTGAATTATTTCAATTGCGTAAACATAGTTGTTTCTCTAAAACTCAGACAAGGTAGCATAGTCAGAGCATCGGTAGCAAACAAGTTTTTTCTAGTCGTCAATAGCAGGGAATGATCTTAAAACCTCCTTGTATAAGAAAGCAAATATTAAAGACATGAGAAGGCAAAAATCATAACTATGAAGTAGATCTTTTTCCTCGCTAACACTAAACCTCCTGAATGGAGCCAAGTCCGTCAGACATTAGCTAACACTTAAAAGCACACACTCCAAAATCCAGAGATATTGCTACTTTGAAACAAAGATCCTAAACCCGTCAACGAAATTGCATTACCGAGTCATAAAAAGGCAGATGAACGGCGAAGAAAACACGTTTAAGTTGCATACATTTACTGAAAACGTCAACATGCAGTGAAATTAAAAAACTGATCCACAAACCCCACCTAGTCCCAATCGTGTCGAGTTGAGTTGAGCTCTGTCTTCGAGAACTCTGGCGTCAGCGAACCCCAATGTGCGATCAGACGGCGAGATCCTAATGATGACGGAGAAGACGAACAAGATGGGAAGAGCAACAACAGAAGCAAGTAATATCTTGGTGATTGTCATTGCATCGGATCCGAATCTCTTGGATGGAAAAGGGGAGAGCTGCGACTCTGAGAGCAGTTGATGTGGAAGACTTGCGGGGGATAAGCGTCTCCTGATAAGAGATTTTAGATCCATCACGTCCGCAAATTTAGCAGAGTCGCTTCAATCAAATTAATTTCGTTGTAGTTGGAGCTCATAAGATACTTACGGGCTGGAACTTGGAGGACTGGTTAGTCCTCGTCTCCTCGAGGAGTTTGGCTTGCCGAGTGCTTCTCTTTTGTTTCCACCGTCAAATTTTATGTCCTTATTCGTTTTCAATTTTTACTGTTCTGTCGGAGGATGATTTATCACCGTGATCATCTCATCATCTATATTAACTCTTTTAAATATGGAATGAACTTTGAACGTACCAAAATCATGTTTAAGGTTTAATCGATAAAAAAGTAAAACTAAAAATATAATGTGTTATTAAAATAAAAAGAAACCTATTGACTATTAATATATAATACATCAAATGTAATAATTCAAACTAAAATTGAATTCAATAAAAAAATTTAGAATAAAATTAAAAATTAAAAATATATCATTGTCAAAAGTTATATATTCTTTAACACTATCTAAAAACTCATAAACCATGCTTTTATTCAAAATATTTGCATCAACTTCTTCTACTGCACTCAAATAAACAACAACAACCCAGTAAGAATCTCATTGAGACATGGGATTTGTGGAGATCCAAAAATACACCGTCTTACTCTAGTTAGTTAGTAGGAAGGTTGCTTCTGATAGACCCACTAAAATTAAAAAAAAGTTTAAAATACATAAACAAATGACTTCATAAAATAAAATAAATAAAGATAAAGTAAACAAATAAATAAATATACGAGAAAGAAAACAAATAAGTAAATAAAATAAACAAGTAATTAAAAAATACAAAATGAAGAAATTAAATAATTAAATAACAAGTGCAACAAAAAATGATATTAATGCTAATAAAAGTCACATGAATCAAAAGAAAAGGTTTGAAAGGTTTACGAAAAGAGAAGTTGTAACATCTCACCCCCAATGGGAAGGGTAAATGGTAATTTAGAAAGGACTGAGAGTGTTTCGTATTGTGTTGCAATCTTCATGCATACCATTATACGTGAATAGTAAAATTACACATGAAAACAACTGTACATGCATTCATGATATTTTTCGGTATGCGTGCCTAAATGTAAATCTTTGTAGAAAAATATGAATTGGTGCTTGAAAAATTATTTGGAGTGGACTGTTATGTGTTTTGCATTTTTGAGCAATTCTGAAAATTTTCCTGGAATTTTTCGGGGAAAATTTTCAGACCGGAAAAATCGCCTGGTTGCGAATCGATTGGTTTTCGGTACCGAAAATTTCTGTCCAGTGACACTGCAATATTGGGTACATTATTTTGGGATTGTAATTGGAGCCATTGGAATTGAATGGGTTAAAGATTAATTTTATTAGGGTTCTTTCCTTAATTGGATTTTTGTTTTCCTCTCATTAATTGCCAAGTGTCATGACATGTGTCATGACACT
>JAOSBM010000003.1:13023512-13037991 GCA_027568955.1 Erythroxylum tenue
TACCTCGACTTGTGATACCTTTTTCGTAAAAATCTCCGCTCTGAAATAACTCGAGTTGTGTTATATAACTCGAGGTGTTTGTGTATACCTCGAGGTGTCTTTGATAAATCGACTTCTGCAACTTCATAACTCGATATCTTCATGATAAATCACTTTAGTCTTTTGATAACTCGAGTTGTACAACTTGTAACTCGAGGTGTGCATCTCCAACGGTCATATTACACCAAGTCTTCAATAAACTTTATGTTTAATGCCCCAATCAGGTTGCAGAACATTTCCTCTTTAATACTTCCCAAAAACTCTCACCTTTAATGCCTTTATCATGTTATCAATCAATTCCTTCTTAGTACTTTCCATAATCTTCTAGATTTCTTTCAATCCTAATACATCCTGCAATTAATTTCTTAATCAAGTCTATTTATCTTGTTATTATCAAAACACAAGTGGAATTAATTTTGTCAACCACCATTGGTCCAACACACGTTCATTTTCAAAGTTTGAATTTAAACAAGCACTATGGTACGTGACATTGTTACACCATATGAATGAGAAAGCAAGTTCTCGATGTGACTCCTAGGCTCGTGAAATTTTTCACTGATAAGCCTCATAAGAGTTGCATCACAGGTTTCCAACCTATATATCGTCCTAGAGGTTTATTATGCAAAGAAATGGCATCTCTATTAAACCTATGAATTTCTTATGTTAATAATAAGTTTGAATTAATCACGTTGAAGTTTAAGTAATCATGTTTGAATTAGTCACCTATAAGTTGATTTCCAAAGTTCGAATTAAAATAAGAACTATGGTAGGACGTGTATTTAAGTGATATAAACCTTACATTATTCTATGCAAACCAATTATATTCCAAGTTTTTAGGTTCTATATCCAGCAAAAGTTTGATTATAATCAGAAAAAATAATGAGATCCTCTTATCAATTTGCTAACATATAACAAATTTAAATAAAAAGATGGTAATAATAGAACTCATGTTAGAAAAAATAGACCATGATCATATAAGAGTCATGAGAGAAAATATTCACTTAATGATATATAAGAACTAAAAAAGGATCAAGATTAGAAGTTATATTAGATGAATAATGCAATTAATCATTGTTTTATGAATATTGGAATTAAGTTATTGCCTATGCCTTTTTGTAATTCATCTTAATGGAGAAATATTAGGATAGTGCTCAATATAATTGCTATGAAGAGTTTTTGTAATATAATTGCTATAAAGATGACCTAGTGAGGATAGATGATTGGGCAATAAGAAATTGAGTATGGAAAATAAATGGAACCTTCCGTTAGATTAAACATTTGGACCTTCTTTTGACAAAAGAATTAGGAATTTCACTCATACAAGTAAAAGCACTAGGGACATATGGCATGTTGATCATATGGATTCTAAGTAACATAATTCAGAACATGTGATGCCCTAACCAATCAGTCTAAATACATATGAAGATCAACTTCCAATCTTGTCCAAAACCATAAATATATATAAGAATAAATAAAAAAGATAAGATTGAAGCACTCATAAATAGTTAAATAGTATTAACTTAATAATAGAGAAATAACAATCATTAGAGTATCTCACCTAAGGTCGAATTATTACTATCTTAATATCGATCCGGGTGAGGTAACGCCTCAACTCCCTGCATAAAAAAAGAGAGGTTATACATGTAAATAGGAAGGTGTAAAATCATGAAACAAATAAAGCAGTTATGCACGTATAATAAAGATAAAAATGTTTCCAATAAAATAGCAATTTAATGTTTAAACATCTTAAACATAAATCAGTAAATATGATTAAATTTCACCTACATAGAATGATAAATATACTTTTTTAGGAGTTTGTCATACATTGAAATTTCATTGAAATAAACAACTACAACCTTCGTATATATGTATACAATACTTAATTCATTAACTTCATAAAAATATTAAGTGTATTAGTAAGACCAAATGAAATAGTTAATTAGTCATATAATCCAAATTAGATTCATTGTTTCAAATTATACAAGAAATTGTCCTAATTGTAGTAATTATACAAATTAAAAAAGTAATTTTCATGATAAAACCGATAAACAAGGTCTTAATATATGTTATGTAATGAATAAATTCACTCTCTTGCCTTTCAAAACTCTTAACAACTCTCTATTATGCCTAAGATCACTCTCATAATTCATATGTAATCTATTTATACTTAAAATAACCTAAAACATTTATTAGAAACAAAAACTAACCATTAATAGCCAGGACAGTAGCATTGGTCAATTAATTCTATTACAAACTTGTGGTACAAGTTATTAAAAGATCAATACGAGGAAACATAAAGGAATAAAGTGTATTAAACCTTTAATCATTCAAAAAATTCACAAAAATTAAATATATTATGAAATATTAACAAAGACAAAAATACTAGTAACTAAATATGCATTATAATCTAAAAAGGAAATAATTATGACTAATAGAAAGAGGAGAAGCTAACAATTTTTACTTGCTAAAGAAAATTGATTTTCTTAATCTTAGGAAGCTTATTCTGTCACCTTAAAATTTTCCTACATAAACAAATTCAATTATGAAAACCAAGAACATGAATTTAAAATAATAAAGTAACTTTCAGCGGGAAGAATAATAGTAACTTTAACATTTTAGATAGACAAATGAAATGATACATTTTCAAACAGGGTGACTCTTCTATGTTAGAGACCAAAAGTAAATCTTTAGGTGAAATTCAATCTCAAGCCTAATTCATCTAGGTGAGATTCATCTACATAATAATGGTAAATGAATAAAATAATAGCCTAATTTGTTCACGCTCATCATCTTTGTGATAATATTAGGAAATATTATGTTCTTAGCTACTCCTTAACAAGAACTCATTCAAAATGAATGGGCTTGCTTACTTTGATATTTAGAAATTAATAATAGATTTCTATTTATTGATCCATACTTCTCCTTGTCTTCTTTATAAATCTTATTATATTACAAACCAATCTAATATTGGGATATCCTTTTCTTACTTCTCGTGAGTGATGAAAGTCCATCCTTCTTCCAACTATATATCATCTTATAGGCTTTTAACCTTAAAAACTTGAGGAGTTTCAATTAGCTTGCTGTACTTAATTAACCTATATACTATCTCTATAATATCAAATGATCTTAATGCCATAGTTGAAGTCGCATAAATGGACACCATTTTTTACTCTATATTAATTTTCAAATTGAATGTTATAGCTTCATTCTTAAAGGAAACTACTCCATTTCTTTGTAACTCCATAATTTTATCCTTAAAGACAAAGCATTGTTTAATAGAATGAATGACCAATTGATAGTATTTGTAGTACTTTGGATCATCCACCTTATTTGCCTCCTCTTATTTTTTTCATCTAAGGAAAATCAATGAGTTTAGCTTCTAAAAGGTTGTCTAACATCTCTCTATCTTTTAATGAATTATTTCTTCCTCCTTTTTCACTAAAGATGTTACCATTATTTCTTGCTTCACTTTACCTTTTATAATGGACTTAAACAATGCCTTGTTTATTGTCATGACTTTTTTATTTTCATTTGGAGAAGACTTGTGCCCTTTGTGCACTTTTTTTCTTTATTCTTCTTAGGCTCTTGAATTGGTAACCTTTTTTGATTAACTATAATAATATTAGCTCTATATCATGTGCATGAATTGCTAAGTCTTTAAAATCTTAAGTCTTATTCCTTTTAAGATGTAGTAAAGTCCCTAATGCATACCTTGAATGCATATAAATGAAGCAATCTCATATGGGTAGTAGCTAATTATATTATGTACAAAATCAGATTACATCTTAATATGCAAAATCATATTATGTACAAAATATGATTTTGTAATCATCTTTGCTTTTCACTTGACTTATAAAAACTTAATAAGTTTTTATCATTTTTTGTAATCATTTTTGCTTTTCACTTGACTTATAAAAACTTGATAAGTTCTTTATAAAGAATATGAATTTCCATGTGGACTTTGCTAATTTGGATTTCTTTCTCTTATCACCAGTAATAAGTATTTGCTACCTTGACAATGCATTACAAAATATCAATGTATAAGATTTTTATTACGTAAAATTTCTACAATTTCCATTTTATCAATTGAATTTTGCAATTATATTAAGTCAAACTTACGACATTTTTAATTTTATCTTTATAATTATTTAATATCTTTAATATATTTTAATAATTATGTTGTCATATTTTTGTAAGTTGTCTACCTTAGTAATATTTATACAAGTACAATCACGATTTTAATTCTATAAATTTTGTTATAACAAATAATCAACAGAATCAATATATAATATGTTTGATTCACCTTTTGCAATACACAAATTGTTACATTATTATTGTTACGCTAATTCTTCTCCACCTTAACTAATTTTCTATTATCACCAGTAAAGAAAGCATAATGCATTACAAAATATCAATTTAAGGGATTTTTACCTCAATCGATAATTAAACTAGTAACTCAACCCAGTAAAAAACAAAAATCGATGATTATCCATACAATCAAACCATAAACAAAAACCCATACAATCAAAGCAGTACACAAAACCCAACGACGTTGAAAAAAAATAAAGATGAACCACTTATCTCAATCGATGATTAAACGAAGACGACACGCGGATGGCAGAAGATGGACGTAGAGAAGGGCAGACGGTGAGGAAATTGAAGCATGCATGATGGACGACAGAGAACCACGAATGATGACGGCGACACGGAACCAGCGACGATGATAAAGGATAAAACGAAGAAAAGAGAGAGGAGAAAATGAGGATGGACGAGGGGGTGGGGTTCGAGGGTAGGTATAATGTTTAACAAAAACGACGTCATTTGATGTTAAACCAAACGACGTCGTTTTCATTTTATTAAAAGCATTGAAGCTGAAGCTAATGACAACGTTTATGTTTTAATTTTATCCATGGAATCATTATTTTGTCGATAAATCACCAACGAAATTCTGTCCCGTCAGTACATCCTGACGCTTGTTTATATCGCCAAGCATTCCTACCTAATTTACTGACAGATATTGCTTTTTCATCGATATATTCCGTTGGAAAAATTACTAAGATAACTTCTCTCCATCTTTATCGACGGATATTTTGTTTATCGCAAAATGCAATTTTTTTGACAATTTTACCGATAGAAATTAATTTTTCGTCATTAATTGACTGTGATATTTTTACTGTCAGTAATTTGTAATTTTCTAGTAGTGTTAATAAAAATATTATCAAAAATAATTACAAATTAAAAAATATATTTCACCAATTAATAAATAAAATTATTTAAATATTTGAGTAATTTAAATATTAGTTATGATATTAGTGATAATTAATTTTAATCATCCTATCAATTTTAAAATTTTGTTTAAATAATATATTATATTATTGATGATTGGTTGGTTATAATTATATTTAATAATGATATATTAATAACTAAACATATAATAATATTATGTAAAACTAGACATTGTTATTTGAATTCATACAAAATATTATTATAAATTTAAATACTGGAATTTCTAGTGCATTACAAAATAATTTTCTTAAAAAAAGAAAAACTCTTAAAATTTTATTCATTGTAAGAGTGATGGTTTATATTTTTACAAATGGTAAAAGAAATATATCTCTCCCATTAAGAAATTTAAGAAACATCACTTCATCTTTAAAATTTTCCAAAAGCTACTTCTAATTTTCAATTTTCTAAAAAGTATTTTTAAAAACTTTGATTAAAAAATAATAAAAAAATACTCATTATATAAATATCAAATGTCAACAAATTAAATGTCACTAATATAATAACTCAATTCAACTCTTAAATATGACCAAAATAAATTAAATTAAATTTAAATTAATAATTTAAGATATTTTAATAAATTATTAAATTAAGTTGAATTTAATAAGTTAGATTCAAGTTTAAGAATTTAGTTGAATCGTTACATAATAACAAAATTCTAGTTATTTTATAACAAAATTCTAATACAATGATTTTTGAAAATTTAAAAGTTAAAAAATTAAAAATTTTAAAAAATTCGAAAGTTCCACGGGATAATATGTTTTATGTTTCCCTAATTAATTTGCGGAAATGAAACGATCCTTAGCCCCAAAAGCAAAAACTAGAAGGCTTAAACAAAACCAGCTCTGTCGGGATCCCACTTCTTCTCCCTTGGCCGCCTCAAAAGTTCTCACCTTTTTTCCATTCTGAAATCCTCCGATCTGTTAATGGCGTTTCGCGTAGGAATTTTAAAGATTGGCAGCGCCTCCATATCAGGTTTCGGGAGATGGGTCCACGCGACTGCCATTCCTTCGCCGTTGGGAGCTTCCATCAAGCCACCCATCCACTCTTCGCCTATGATTTTACCGGAGTTTGATAATACACACAACAAAATCTTCGGATTCGGGTTCCCCAGTTTCTCTTTTGGAGGTCCAATGGAGCTGATGGCTGTTCCCAAGAAGAAGGTGAGTCACTCTTTACCACCCTTTCCACTATCAAGTTTTGGATTATTGTCATCTCTTCACTTCACATTTGCAGGTTTCTCCTCACAAAAGAGGTATCAGAAATGGGCCTAAGGCTTTGAAACCAACTCCCGTTATTATTCGTTGCAAGTAAGAGTTTTTTTTTTTTACGCATTGACTCTTTTTTCCAATGATATTAAAGGAATTTGTACAATATTTAAGGCAGGAAGCAATGAACTGGGATTCAAGTTATGAATGAAGATCTGTCGTTAAAACAGTATATGTTAGTTGGCTCATTGTTTTGGTTTAGTTTGAAAGTTAGATATGGAGGATATGGTCAAGAAAATTGTTGCTTTTCTCACTTACTTGAAGAACTTAGCTTTATCTTTTAGTAGTTTTAGAAAGAGCTCTAACAAAGATATGGCCTTGTGCCTGTCCATATATTCAATTATAATGCATTCCTTCTTTACATGTGACCGTTATGCATGAATTGTTTTAAAAGTCACCTCTAATCTCATAAGCTACAACTTTCTATCTTTTACGATCTTTATGTATTTTGTTGTGTGTTTCCAAAGGTTTGAATACTAGTACAGTTTTTGGTAAATTGTTGCTTGATGATTGCAGGAGTTGCGGTCGAGTTAAACTGCCACACTTTTACTGTTGCAGTGGAGACAGAGGGAACGCCAGTGAACAAAATAAACGGGATCATTGAACTGCCTGCCCCCATATGCTCGCAATATTTTGTAGACTAGAGAGCCTAGTGTGTAATTTTTATGAATTACATGGTTGAAATCTTATACAATATTCAATAATATTTTTTAGTCGAAGTTCCTCTCTGTTAATGCTGATTGTTCCTTTATACTTGAGTTTTCTTTTGAATCACTCTCCAAGCTTTTCACTTCTAGCTGGAGCAATTTGGATCAAGAGTTGGTTCCTCTTCTACATAATTGTATTATCTCATCTTCACTTGTTGAAGTAAATTCACAGTACAGAGCAACTGTGAAAAGAACTGGTGGAAGCTTAAATGTAACAGAGTCAGGAAAATAGGGAACAAGATTCTCTGTCCAGTTTTATGGTGTCTTATTATGTCCAGTGAATTTCAGCCATTAATTTATGCGGGTCCCGTGTAGGTCTCACATAAATTAACGTGAGATCTGCATAAATGAATGACTGAGATTCACTGGACACAATAAGACACCATAAAATTGGACAGATGATCTGAACTCAGAAAAATAGGTAGAATGTACACCGAGACTATCATTTTCTCTAACAGATCTATTGGAAGATAATAGGCTGTTGGTGCATCAGCATCATATGTAAACTGGGGAAATAGAATATCGTTGTTGAGGAGTAATGGTCATAGGTCTGTAATGCATTGTGTTTCATTCTCTAGTCATAATAGCTACAATTTTTTAGAAGGGCAAAGTCCACTGGATTTTTCGTTTCCTTTTCCCGGGATGTGTTATTAAACTCCTAAACCTTTTTCTGAAGCTAAAGCCAATCTCATCATGACGGTTAATAAGAGTTTATAATATATAAAAAAAGAAGCTCTATGTCAAATGTAAGGCTTTCATTAGCCACTTACTGCAGCGATTTCTGTTCAAGAAAGTTTGCAATCTAAAAATATCTCAGATATGTTTGGTTTTCTCATATAAATGGCACGACGCATCAGTGATGATTAATTTCTGAAAAGTTGCTTGTAGAGAAAAAGAAAATATAAGATTTTTATATCATCTTGAAGGTAAGTTTAAAGTAAATAATGTAATTTTAAAGTAAATAAAGTAAATAATGTAAAAACTCGTAACTCCCAACTAATCAGAAATAATTGCAATTTAACCACTAACTTAACAAATAGTTTATAATCTACCAATAAATCCATCTATATAATTAACATGCTTCAAGTCTTAGACTTCCCACAATCACCTTTTACTTCTTTGTAACATTTGACTTATTGAACTTTACATCACCTTCTTTCACGGAGAAGCAAGTTCCTGTTAATTTCTTGAACAACTAACAAGATAATACAATACTCCCAGCGAGTGAAGAGGCTATCTATCTATCTTTATCTAAAATTTGCACCAATTAAACTATTTGTTTAATTGCACCCCTGGCTTCTTTCTGTCTTGGATCAATACTGGCCTCCTAATTAAAGCAACTAAGCAGAGATGAAGATCAAGTAGTGTGGATTCCTGAAGCACTCTATTCAATATACGTGCATCTATTAGAAGCGTACTATCAAAAAGCATATAGAAGAGCCTTCTGCAAACCGTTTGAAGCTGCTGCTACTACTGCTACTGCGTCTAAAGCATATGGAAGAGCCTGCTGCATACCATTTGAATATGTTGTTGCGTGTATAGCATATGCAGGAGCCTGCTGCATACCATCTAAAGCTGCTACTGCTGTATCTAAAGCTTATGGAAGATCCTGCTGCATACCATCTGAATATGCTGCTGCATGTATAGCATATGTAGGAGCCTGCTGCATACCATCCGAAGATGCTGCTGCTGTGTCTAAAGCATATGGAAGAGCCTGCCGTAAGACATTTTTGTCCTTAGGGACAATTTTACCCATGTCTCATAAAGTTGGACTAACATTAATTGCAATTTTAGTTTTTAAATAAATTATCGGTTAAGTTACGCCATTTGATCCAGATAAAGATAATTAAGTGGCCCAATAAATGATCTAGATTAATGGGTCGAAGTCTGGGTAGAAAATGGGTCCCGATTAGTGTAGACTAGGTCCATATCGACCTTGTAATAGGAAAGCCCGATATGAAAGCTATATAAAGGTTAAGGTCTCTTGTAGTTACTCAGAGAACGTTCACGAACATAAGGATTCTTGACCTGTTAGGGAAGCTCGGAACTTGAGGAAACTGTAGAAAGGCCTTACTCGGCAGTCGGTGAGCACTTTCTGCTAAAGGCCCCGTGAGATTCAGAGACTTTTAGGGCTCAGAATCGACATCGAAAACAGAGATGGAACCGAAATCTAGATATTCTGCATTATCTTCGTTTTTGATCCTTTCATGTAGATCTGGGGTACGTAATAAGACTCCCACTACGTACTAACATGTGGTATCAGAGCGATTATGTGATTGGATTGCTGGAAAAGAAGGTTTTTCAGTTTTTCATCTCATTTGGATTTCCTTTGTTTTTGATTCATTTTTCAGTTTTTTTTACATATATAATTGCGTAAAAGTGATATACATAAGGTTAGCTACGAAAAACGGGTCGAAAACAGGCCTAACGAAGGCACCGAAGACTTACACCGAAAATGGGCGTCGGAGGCACCGAAGAATTGCACGCGCCCGATGCTATATGTTTTACATGCATCAGCTTTAGATATTATGCAGTAGGCTTCGCCATATGTTTTACATATACCAGCTTCAGATACTATGCAGCAGGTTTCGCCATATTTTTGACATGCACCAGGTTCTGATACTATGCAGAAGGCTTCTCCATATGTCTTAGACGCAATAGCTTCAGATGGTATGCAGCAAGCTCTTGCATATGCTAACATGCAACAACATATTCAAATGGTATGCAACATGTGTTAGTACGTAGTGGGAGCCTTATTACGTACCCCGGATCTACACGAAAAGATAAAAAATGAAGGTAATGCGGAATACCTGGATTTCGGTTTCATCTCTGTTTTTGATGCCGATTTCGAGCTCCAAACGTCTCCGAATCTCCCAAGACCTTTACCGGAAAGTGCTCATCGACTCACGGGCAAGGCCTTTCTACAGTTTCTTCAAGTTTATAGCTTCCCTAATAGGTCAGGAATCCTTATGCTCATGAACATTCTCTGAGTAATTACAGGAGACCTTAACCTTTATATAGCTTCCATATCAGGCTTTCCCATCACAAGATCGATATGGACCCGGTCCACACTAATTGGGACCCATTTCTACCCGAACTTCGACCCATTAATCTAGATCATTTATTGGGACACTTAATTATCTTTATCTGGATCAAATGACGTAAATTAACCGATAATTTATTTAAAAACCAAAATTGCAATTAATGTTAGTCCAACTTTATGGGACATGGACAAAATTGTTCCTAAAGACAAAAATGTCTTACAATCTCCCCTTTGGACAATCATTAATTGCAGTAGACTCTAGTTTAAAAACAATTTCAAAATTTGGTTAAGCCACACTACTGTATTAGTCGTCTAAGTTTTGAAAACAAAACATTTGATCCAAATATAACAAAAGTCCATCATTCTGTCCCGCAAGACTTTCGGTACCGAAAAGCATCAGATGCATGTGTCCTGTGTGACATAGATCTAATACAATCACGAATACCTAATACCCCACTAACATGAATGAGAAAATGAAGTGTGGCAAACTACGATGACACCTTTATGATCTAAATTGTATCATCTTCGTTTGTAGGTCTCGATTTCTCCAGCTTTATGCTAAACCGCATGTGCTAAACTGCATTAGAGAAATTCTGTTTTCTCTCACTGAATGCTAAATAACATTAGAGAAAACCTGTTTCTCTCACTGAATGCTAAACTACATTAGAGAACCTTTATGGGAGTAAAAACTTATATCCCCCTATGTCATGTCAAACTTTATAGCTAGCTATATTAAACTGTAGGCGTCTAAATGACATAGGCACAAGTTCAATCTGTATATATGCCCAATGACCTTCAATTGCTTAAGATTGACACAAATCTTAAGAATTTCATACGTACTATGACAATGTATGATGACATTTAATACTGAGGCTAAATGATGATCATCTTTATCAGTAACCATCATACTATCATAATACTTCAAAATGTACAAATGTACATGGAGCAAACATAACGATCCCCTAACTGACAGTGTCTAATGACATCAAAACACCCATACTGTATACTTGTGTTACAAACACAAGTGGGTGAAGCCCTTTAGTTAAAGGATCGACTCACAATTCCTTATTTCTCAAATGCTCCAAACCTTATCTCACTTTTCCGTGTCAACATCCTTATGACCAAATAATTGATCTTTAACTGCTATAACCCTGTGATATTCTTCGTTGCCAGTAAACAACACTACAAGAAGAAACTTACAGTGAAACCAAATGGGTCTAGCCACTGAATGGACCACAGACAACTCAGAAATCAAATTTCTGAGCTAAACTGTCTGCAAAGCAGCCCCTTAGCATGCACTCTGCATGCTTAGTCGAGGAAGTTACACGTGTCTCTTTGACACACTTCTACAACTATGTACCATCCGCAAACTTGAGCTGTAACCTTAAGTGAACTTTCGATCATTCAAACACATAGCTAACTTCAAACCTAAATTCCCTATGAGGTTTGGTCTGTTGACTTTACTATATGTCAACATATAATCCTTGATTCCTTCAAGTATCTCAATACTCGCTAGACTGCATTCCAAAAGTCTATAATTGAATTAACCAGATATTGACCAAACAGTCAAACAGTAAATGCAATGTCTTGTCTAGTACATAGCCTAGCATACATCAGGCTACCCGCCATACTAAAATACGGAACATTCCTCATAATCTCTCTTTTTACTTTATTTTTTGGGTACTGTACCAAAGATTATCTCTCACTATGAGAGATAGGTCTTACGACAGGTTTACTGTCAACTGTATTAAACCTTTGTATCACATACTCAATGTATGCATTCTTTGAGAGATCTGATGAGTGTTGAGATATGTCCTGGTGAATCCGAATACTTAGGACAGAAGATGCTATACTAAGGTCTTTATGTCAAGGTTCTTGATCAAAAGTTGCTTATCTTCATACAGCATGATCAAGTGACTTGATGTGAGCAATTTACCATCCTTATGTAATGATAGGAAGATAACTTTGCTCCCCTCAACCCCATAGTACAGACATCTTTCTGACTTTATTTCCTAAGAAGCCGGAAGAGGCCATAACCTCATCTAATGTAAGGTATCACCTTCAGGAGGTTTATTGTAAACCATATATTGATCTGCATAACTCACAAATTATGTCAGTACTGTCTGGATCCTGGGACCCTATAGATTGTATCATATAGACCACTTCATAAAGGCTTTTACTCAGGAAGATGGTTATGACAACTTTCTGATGTAACTCTGTATCATCATAAGCTACAATTGCTTTTATCACTCAAAATGTATCCTACGAGGATACGGGAGAAAAGGTAACACAAAGTCAGCCTTTTTCCCTGAGTGAACCCTTATGCAATTGAGCGAGTCCATAAATCGTTGAACTTTATCCTGAAATCTTGTAGGTCTCAACTTTATTTATAACTGATGAGTTTGCAGTTCGTCCAAGGAATTTGGGTTATTACAATTACTTGCTATAATGGAATATGGACGGGCCAATGAATAGGTTGGCCTTTCTTAGGCATGCAATATTGTTTTCCGCTGTAATAAGTTGTTTTCATACCCTGCTAGTGCTCAACCTTCACCGTCCAATTACAGAGCTCATTTTACTTGTTCAACAGAAGATTTGTTGCCCTTATAATATAGATTACACAAGACCCAGTCATCAAGCTGCCAGAAAAGATTAATCACGTAAACATCGAATTAAAAAAATTAACTAAAAGGATATAGTTAAATTATTAGTACCCTCATAACATTAGAAGTAATAGTTTAGGTAGGAGCATCTTTGAGCCTATACTCGTGCCTAATCCAATGAGTTTTGACACCAGTTGGAGATTTGCCAATAGTAAAACACCAAAATCCATTAACTTCATAGTGTTTCTTCAATTCTTTATCAACTCCGGTAGCTTTCCAAAATCCGTTTCCTACTCTCCTATCTGGTCGTTTTCCATGCATGTACTTCCAGTTTTTTGGCGTGAAAAAGTGACATTATTTAACTTTCTGGTCAAGCCAGAATGAAATCATTTAATTAACCTAGGAACATAGTTATTATAAAGTAGATGACCCTATAATAAACACTACCGTGCTAAACAATGAGTTCAAAAATCAAATAAATGACCATGTAAAATGAACCAAGCAAGGGCATGCATTTCATACACGTATCTACGTACAAAATTCATGCAGAAAACACATATATGTAACCATAATATATATGTGAAACAAGCAGCAGAAATTTAAACAAAAATACCTCCAGCCATTGCTTTCCACCACAGATCTGAGAAGTGTCTGGAGCTCTGAGTTTTCTATCCTCTTCCTTAAGCAATATCGATGGTGTTCTGAAGCTTGGCGAGGAAAGGACCCGAAAGCTAACGTTTTAAAAAACAAAAACTACTCAAATCTCTGGCCATCACAGAGAAGAGTAGTCGGGTGGATGGGCAACCGAAGATAGTGGGTAGGGCTGTCAATTTTTTAAATGGACCATACCAATAATGAGAAGAAAACTTACATTCTCCCACTTGGTCCATTGAACCCAATACCACATATAACAAGAAATCAAATATATGAATTATGGCGATAGGTCCTCTTATAGTGAGTGGTATCTTCTATGAATTACATATACAAAATTTCTCATTACAAGCCCTTCAACTTAATGAATAAACCATATGTTTATTCTAGGTCCAAATTAAACGACATTTCTCAAAACCAAATAAAATATGTGTGCCCAAAAATTATGAGAAAATATCAAACTAAATAAGAGTTCCATTGAATCAACAAATATACAACAAAATCACATTGTGGAACCAAGTCCCATATGCACTACGTGATCCTTAAATTGCTTAAGTGGCATGCTTTTAGTTAAAGGATCCGCAATCATCAAATTAGTGATAATGTGCTCTATGACAACTTTTCCTTCTTTAACACGTTCTCTTATGGCTAAATATTTAATGTCAATATGCTTACTTTGACTTCCACTCTTGTTATTTTTAGTCATAAAGACCGCAAACGGAGTTGTCACAATACAACTTTAATGGCTTGGAAATTGAATCAACAACTCGAAGCCCAGATATGAAACTCTTTAACCATACAACATGCGAGGTGGCCTCAAAACATGATACGAACTCAGCCTCCATAGTAGAAGTAGCAATCAGGGTCTGCTTGGCACTTCTCCAA
>JAOSBM010000003.1:13062254-13072490 GCA_027568955.1 Erythroxylum tenue
CGGGCTTGATAAAAGGGAGGAAGGGGATTGCTTTGACGGATTATGGTGCCCACCCCTTTGTAGGCTTCAGTGAGACCTGCGACCATTTGGAGGACGAGCCAATTATCACTGACTGGAGTGCCAACATTTTTAAGTTGGTCTGACAGAATTTTGAGCCTTTGACAATATGCGGAAGCATTTGGGAAATCAGCCATACTAGTTTGAGAGAATTCATATTCAAGAGCAACGGCCCGAGAATTTTTGTTGTCTTGAAAGATGTCAAGGAGCCGTTCCCACGCAGCCATGGCGGTTGAGTCAGGTTTAAGGATTGGTTGCAGTAAGTCAATGGAGATAGTAGCATAAATCCATTAAAGGACGGTGGCATCGAGAGTCGACCATAATGCTTTTTCAGAAGCAGTTGTTGTAACAATTTCCTGTCCTGATTCAGGTTTGATAATATCGTAAAGAACCCTGTGAGATTTGGCGTGAATTTTGAACAATTCGGCCCACATCGCGTAGTGAACATTTTCCATCTCAATAGTGATGGGGACATAGTTTTTGATATTGGAGACAGCCAAAGTAGGATGGAAAGTGGAGTGGGACTCAGTGTTTGATTGTTCAGGCGCCATGGTTAATAAGAAGTAGTACAGGAGAAGGAGAAAGAAGAAGAAGAATGGTGAATGAGATGACAAAGAAAAGAATCGTCCCTAATCTGATACCATGAAAGAAGGCAATTCTATGATCTGTATTGCTAAAGGAATGAATGTATATACAAAGAAGATTGACACTATATATCTTAGGCTATAATTAAGGAGACGAAATATACTCTTTACAAAATTACAGGAAATTGAGAAATCACTGCTATATTTACATATTCTATCAAAAATTAAATATATAAAGATAAAATTGAACAAAAATATGAATTTATTTATATAACCATGAAGTAATTAACAGCAAAAACAATATTACTTATCTGATAACCACAAAACATAAAGCATTATAATTAAAAAATACTAAAGGTAAAATAACAATATCCTAGCAACTCTATAACTCAAAACCATAGATAGAAAAGCTATAAGCTTTAAGTTTGGGTTTATAATATTTCATAACATCATAATAAAACCCCAAGGTTCGTCCTCAAGGCATGTAGCTTATTTCCTAAAGATTATGGGTCTAATGTTGAAATATTGATTAAGTTTTGGATAGCTTAAGGATTTATTATCTTTTGAATATAATAAAGTGGAAGATGGTAGGAAATAGCACCCAATGAAAAGTGACAACAATCAAGGGGGTAATGGAGATGATAGTAAGAGAGATGACAACAAAAATAAGGGAGATGAAGATGCAGCAGGTAAGATTAGAATTAGGGTTTAATTTTTTATTATAGGCAACTGAGAATGAGAGTGGGGGCTAAAGGCAGAAGTAGAGTTTTAGTTTTTCTTTTAATTTGTATTTTTATTTTTCAAATATTTAATATTAATTAATTATTGAGGAGGTATTTAACTAGTGCTAACCAAAACATTTAGTATTTTTTAAATTTGATTTTGACAGGGCATTGTCCATTTTTTGTATCCTTTTTTATTAGGATGATGCATACCAATTGATACTAGTCTGTATGGCACAAAAATAAAAATTTTACATACTAGGGTTTAGAAATGAATATGAAATTACTAAAAGGTCCTTAGAGGCCTTTATTTAAACCTTGAATTTAAATGCTTATTAATTTCCAACTTATCTCAATTTTCTTTTATTTTTAGCTAATTTTATACCTTTAAGTTTTTATTTTTATTTACTAATCAAGAAAATTTTATAGAATTTTCCTTCTAATTTATTTCTTAAATAAAAGTTCTAAAAAATATGTAAAATATTAAAATACCTAATTACCCTTTTTTTCCTTTTCTTAACTCAATTTCATCAAAATAGAAAGAAAATTTCCTAAGAAACCTAATTCATAAAAATAAAGATAAGTAAAAGATGTAATTCGAATAAATTAATCATTTATTAAACTCTATCATTAATGAATTTATAAAATTAGAATTTAATTAATAAAAATTAAAAGATAAAAATAAGAAAAGAGATTAAAACTAAAATGATACAAATTGATGCAAATTTGAATATGATGAAATGCATTGCAAATTGAATGTGATAAAGAAGACACAAATTAAAATAAATTGAATATAATTACATATGAAAATATTTAAATTGAAATTGATTGAATGAAATAAAATAAAATAAGAGTTAGCCAAAAATATCAACAATATCATTATACAATTAGAATATAAAAGTTTACACCTGAATGGAAGAAAAATATATTGAAAAAAACAAAAGAAAATTGTGCCTATTTTATAGTCATAATAAGTACTAGGAACAAAATGGACATCATATATTTACTACATATATGTCACCTCTATCTTCATATACTATAATTTTAATTAAAAACATATTAATTGTATTATTATAAATTATAAGTAATAGAAAAATCAATGTGAGATTTTGAATTTTGTTGATATTTATGTTATTGTATGAGTTGATAAAGTGAACCATTCTTTAATAAATGAATACTATGAGTCGAAGTCAATATAATTGGATCAATTCTTCTTCTTCTTTTTTGTCGTTAAGGTGGAGAACTAAGTCAATAATTCTCTTTCTTTATCATCAATTGAATCATTGTTCATGACTTAAGATTCTATCTTTACTTCTTTATTATCTTCCTCAATATGCTCATGATTCCACCACCCAATGAATTTTATTTTACTTAATCCTTATTTCACGGCCACATTTAATTTAGGACAAGGAATAGAAAACCTTGTTGTTGTTACTCTTCAATTTTCTATTGAGGTTTATTATGTAAAGGTATAATTACTTTAGATTCTAATCTTTTGAAGTCTTAGTAGAATTTATTTGAAAAAAATTATGCCATGTTTAGGAAATAATTCTTGTTGATGTTTAATTATTGGTAACGTTAAGATGAGTTAATTATGATATAATAAGAATTGTTAGTCTAATGTGCAGCCAAAACTAATACTATTTGATGTCTTAAACATAACTTTTGATTGTTAAATTATGTTGAAGGGATTCAAGAAGTTATGAAAACTTAAAAAATCTATCTATCTATCTATCTATCTATCTATCTATATAAAAGAAGACATCAAGAACTATTATTAATCTCAAATATATATGAGAATTTGATAAAAGAAACTTGTGGCTTTATTTTTTTTTATCACCAACAAACAATGATGAGCATTTTATTATAACTGTTGATAGGAATACCAAATTGAAGTGATTCAATTGACTGAAAATTTGAGAGAATTTTCTACAATTTTAAGGAGAGACCTATAGTTGATATTTGCTATCTTTTTTTTCACTTTAATGCATTTCAAAGTGTGTCTAGCCAATATGTTCTTACTTTAAAAGAAGTTTAATACACCATTTGTACAAAAAGTTGATAATTTATGTCATTTAGGATTTTTAGGTTAATCTTTCGCTATATGTGTATTTTAAATACTTTATTATGGGATATAATAAAATTGAGTTAGAAAAAAAATTAAGGATTATGTTTGATTTAGAATTTATTAAAATTAATGGAATGTAGAATTATATGATTTTTGTCATATATTTACTAATGTATTTGCAGAGTGCACCTTCAAATGCAAAAAGATTCTATCAACATTTTAAATGTTGTGTGCAGTTATATCTCATGATGTTGATACCCATGTATACACGATGTGATATTAGGCTTGACAATTTGATCCAACCTGAACTAACTCAACTCAAAGTCAACAATCCATGTTTGGTTTTAACAATTTTTTTAAAAAATCGAACTTTAGGGCGGACTCAAGCTCGGGTTGCTCGAGGGCTTAATAAATTACATGGTTTTCTTTTTTTAATTTCAAAATAAAAAATATGATAGACAGAGCTGAGTCAGTTTCGAGTTGTTTGAGTTTAATAGAGCTAGACTGGGCTGCCTTGGGCCCGATCTATTGCCACCCTTATGTGATATATATTTTATTTTATGCATCTTGAAATGTGATTTAACATATGTAAACTTGTAATATTTTGGGTGTGAAGATAAGTGGGGACTTACTGGGATATATCTTTCCGTTTATTTTCAACCATCCAATTTATTGTATTAAACGGTTGAGATGAATTGGAATTGGATTCTTGAGAACAGAAGATTTGTTCTAGGAGGAGACAAGATCCTCTGTCCAATTTTATGGTGTCTTATTGTGTCCAGTAAATCTCAGTCATTTATTTATGCGGGTCTCGCATGGGTCCTACATAAATAAACGTGGGGCTCGCATAAATGAATGACTGAGATTCATTGGACACAATAAAACACCATAAAACTGGACAGAAGATCTGAACTCGTTCTCGGAGTTACTTGTCAGCCCCACAATAAGGCAAAGTACCATTTTGTTACTCAAGACAAATCATTTGATATTAGATTAGAAAAAGTACCAATTGATTAGCCAAGACAAATTGATTAGTGCCATAATGGAATAAGTACCATTTTGTTAATTAGAACAAATTAGTCAATATCAAATTACTAATCCATTAACTAGCGTGAATTAGCTGTCACCAAAATAAGGTCTAGATAATTTCGATGAATTAGCCGACATTACCATAAATAGGTATATAACTTTGTGTGTTAGTTTACATCATTAATTATGTAATGCATTAAATATGAATATTTTATGGATTTCACATATACTTGCACCATACCATATTGGGAAAATTTGCAACCTTTCTATTTAACTTTATATTTATTTTAATCATATATATATTGTTAAAGGTTGATTCAAATTAAGATGTGTTTATTTTTCAATTTGACTTGGTCCTTAAAATTTTAGATTTATATTTTACGATTTTCGGATTTTAGTTAGTTAAAAAATAGTGTGTTAGTTGAAATTTTTTTAACTTGTTCAGTTTCTTGTAAGTCTACAAATAGGAATTTTCAGATCTTGAATAAAATTAAACAAAATTCATCTGCTTTATTTGTCGTCTCCTTCATTTTTCTCTTCTTTTCTTTCCAACATATATTAAATAAAACTCCATATCTTGTATGATCTATATATACAAATTCAATCCTGGCAAAACTCAAAAAGAGATTTCCCTCGCTATGACGCTTATCTATATCTCTCTCTCTAAAAAGATCTGTTTTTAAACTCCAAGGTCAGATTTTAAGGACTAAATTTGCACATTCTCTTTCTGGTCCATGATTCTTGCGACAACAGCTGACTTAGAGTCGGATTCTATACTAAGTTGAGGGACTCCTTCAGACAACACGCCAAGCTGAGCTCGGAACGAAGATTAGTGTTGTGGCAATGGAGGAACCGACTGAGTCATGTACCGTTAACCACATTGTCTGCCAGCGGTGGCATGACCGTCATTCACAAGTACATTCGCGTCAACGCCGGATCAATTGGCTTTCATGCTAGAATTAATCAAACCTTTATGCGTTCAATGCGTGCACCAAGAAAGGAAGAATTTCACCATGAAGGTTACAAGAACTTCAAAAAGTAGACATAGAAAAATCCAGGGATTTAGAGAAAAAACATGGTTAGATGACAGAATACTATACTTGTCATCATAAATTTTTGCTGCGTGGCCTAGTCGTCTTTATCATCATCTTCATCGTAGTTGAAAGGTAGTGGCACGGACTTGAAAGCCCGATACTTTCCTACGTTGTTCAAATGCTCATTCTCCAGTCTGATCATTTACCACAAGTAATTGGGGTTTAGTAAATGATTACGTGACCAATATCACGTCTTGGAACTCTCGTCCTAAATCCTGAAGATTCTTTAGCTGCTCAAATGAGTAAAATATACGTCACCTGAAGAAATTCCAAATTCCACGACGAATTATCTCCAGGCTAGCAACAAGGGCAGTCAAGGTTTCCTTGTGCAAGAAGGAGAACTTGAAATTCAACACAGTCTGCAGCCAAGCAAATCTCAGCAGGACATTCAAGACCTGCAAGTTATAGATAATGACTTTCATTAACAACTGAACTTACTACGGGATGCCAGGTAAAAATCTTGGCATTTCATGTTCATATGTTTTACTCACCATGGCTCCAAAATATACACTTTTGTAAGGGATAAGGAGTTTGTCTCTTAGCCAGCGGTTTTTGGAGTTTCGTTGAAGGAGCCCCCAATCGCATATCAGATCCCAATATGTACCGTAGAGTGCAGCAATTGCTGAAAAGAACCATGCTATAATTTTCCAGGTAATACCTTTGTTAAGACTGTAAGATGTCCTCATGCAGACTGCAACAATCGCAAAGAAATACTTTAAACCGTTCCATCCTTGCATACGATCTTTCTCCTCAAACAGGCGCCGGAGGCACTGAGATCGGAAGAAAACATGTTAAGTGATTTCACATTCTTTGATCTTTTCCTATGTTTGAGCAGACAATCAGTTGTGTACCTGAAGAAGGCGAGACCAGTATGGGATCACTGCAACTATGAAGTAGAAGGTGTTGTATACCTTACTCATATTGCAAGTGTTTATTCTGTATTTGTAGTTTCCCGAAACGTAGTAGCAAACATAGAACTCCAGACTTCTGAATGCTTGCACCTGAATCAATAAAATGATGACATATTATTACATGCATGATCACTGCAAGATCGATAAGAAGCATTTTTCATCTACATACCTGGCTTGTTAACTGATCTGCCAGAAAGAAATCTTGAAGTCTTACCTGCCATTGGAGGAAATTAATTTTGTACTATGAAAATAAACCTATAATCTAACATCTAACATCTAGACTTCAGTAATCCCGATTGCTGCGTAGGAATTATTTTCTTACCTTGTAGAGAGGAGCAGCCATACAGCGAAAGAGACATGTGAGCAAGAAAAAGCGGGATGAGCGAAACAGGATGTTGAATGGCAAAAACAATATGACTATTAATAGCTGCAGATAACGAAATGACGAGTTCTGTTATAAATTTCTACGATTTGTATTAGGAGAGAAGAGTGGTTCAAGTTGACGAAAGAATCATACTATAAGCACGTTCAAAGGGAGAAGTTCAGTCAACTGCTCGAAACTCTTTGTCTTAGGATCCATTTCCATGTCAAGGTTTGAGATCACACAGCCAAGTGCTAGTGTTGCAAGAGCGAAACTTAGAACCAAAATTTGTCGGTATCCCAACTCTGTTCCTTGTTTGAAACCAAATATAAAAGCATAATTCACTCGATATCGCCTCCAGAAGTATATATTGGCAGCATATATAAGCATATGCAGAACAATGAATCCAAAATAACTGTAAAAAAAAAAGATGTAAGTTGTTAAACATAAAATGGCTGAATTGAACGATGGTGTGGATAGAAAATGAAGCTGAGAAAATTAGCTGTGTTAGGTCCAGAACCTATAGAGTGGAAACATAGTCTCCATATATTTCAGCCTTCCTGGTTGTTCCATGATATTCCGCACACGGATGGCCCAAATAAGGGCTACTATCAGAGCTGCTGTGCATCCAGAAAAGAATCCTGAATTTCCCATACAAATTGGTTCAATAATTTGTAATCAATTAGATTCTGTATCAAGTAAATCAGATTAGACTTGAATCTTGTTGCGAGAAGAAAAATCTTACCAGTCGAAAATGTTGTTCTATGTCTTTCTCGTTTCATTATTGGTCTTAAGATGTTCATGCCTTTACTGCGATTCGAGTTAGAGAAATGTTTGATAAATGTAGCCTCAACCCTTTCCATGAGCTTCGTAACCTGTGATTATAGGCCAAGGTACAAGTTTGAGGAGACTCGAGAGAGACGATCTTCCTGACTGAGCAAATCGTCCTTACCAGAAGATACGTATTGTTAGACATTGTTTTGGCAATAGAAAGGAATGCTAACCTCATCGGAACTGCCAAGATACGAAGTGTCTACCATTTTCATGTACGCTTTTGATGCATTTCTCGAAGCAATCTGCAAGATGTACGCCATGACGAGCCAGAGGAACAAGAAAGGAAATGAGTCAACAATAGCCTGAGGTCAAGTGGGAAATCATACCTTGTCGTACTTCTTCATAATTTTTGAAATTGCCAATGTATTCAAGAAGTTGTAACTCTTGAGCAGTCGAAGCTTTTGGTAAAATTCAACAAAAGCAATCTTGAGTTGCTCTTCAACTTTTGTGAGGTTTTGCCTCGTAAATCGGAGTTCTGTCTGCTGAGGAACTTTAAGAACGCCTTTAATGGTTGAACTAGGAGTCTCCATTGTATTGTTAATCTTCACATGGTTAAGTACCTCCAGTTGAGCTGGTCTAGACTTTGGCTCCTCTATTTGTACCCTTAGACCAATTTCACTAGTCTTCTCTCCATTATCATCACTTGATTCATTTGATTCTTCGTGTGCACTCGACCCTTCTTCAATCACGTCCATTATATGGACTCTTCCTGCACATGAATTATCATAAAATTCAAGTCCTTCTTGTCGTTGAGATTAGAACGTACCAGTCTCGGCTCAATTTACAATTTAAGGAATGACAAGAGAGAGAAAGAAGTGAGAACTCTTGATTTATTAGTTCAAAGAACTTACTGCTTCTGGCTCCTCGAGGAGTTGTAGCAGACAATGCAGCAGTAGAAGCTGCAACATCTGAAGCAAGACGAGTCATGTCAGTGGACCTAGCAGACCAGCCAACCGGATTCTCCACTTTGACCCTGAAAGCAATCAAAGCATCCATTTGCTTGTCCAATATTTTAGCCTCTTCCATTACCTCTTGCACTTTAGATCTGTAGAACTTGTCCACCTTATTGAATTCATCATCAAGCCTCCTGAAATACACTAGCTCGCATTCTCCTCCTTCGTCTGAGGACATAAGGAACATAGTCTGATATCTTTGAAAGCCATCATGACTCTGAGAATTGACCAGAATTGCTTCGCTGTCAATATCTGGTGAGGAAGGAGTCGAGGTGTTGTTTCTTTCTGTTAGGCCACTGAAAGCTCTGTATAATGTTAGCTTTCTCTTTAGGCCAGATTGGTGGCTTTGCGGCCTGCTTCTTTGTTTGAATTTCTGAACCTCTTTCAAAAGGGTCTTGAGAAAATTATAATCCATATAAGCTTCTTGCCATTCCGGCACCATTTGAGCAGCGAATTCTTTCCCATACTTCATTTTCCAGCCGTAATTCAATTATAGCAATTGATATCGAATTCCAGTTTAGTCACTATGATGAATAACACTTGATTAGACGTTCACTAATGTCTTCTTGATTTGTTCCTGTGACAAGAAAATGAAAGGGAATATGAGATTGAGTAATGAAGCATTAACTCCTTGGTCTTCTATATACACCTGAGAAAGCGACTCTTTTACATAACTTTTGCTGATATGCAGTTGAATTTTCACTCCTGAACCACGAATTGATATATGTCAACAGACTATGCGAAATGATAAAAGGAAGAGGAATAGGCCGGCAAGTTGTCTGAAGCATTTGCAGGAAAGAACATGACATCGACCTGTCCTCCATGTAAGAAAATAGGACTAATTACTGGTAAATAAATGTTTGATCCACTTTTACCGGGTCTCTCTCTCACATTCCCTGAAAAGGGAACTTATCTTGTTTCGCCTGTTTCATCAAAGTCAGTCTAAACCAAACCAGTCACAACGTTACAGAAGAATTGTACGGTACATACTCTAAATGTAGAACAAGATCTTCTATCCAGTTTTATGGTGTCTTATTGTGTCCGGTGAATTTTGACCATTAATTTATGCAGGTCTCATGTAGGCCCCACATAAATTAACGTGGAGCCTGCATAAATGAATGGCTTAGATTCACTGGACACAATAAGACACCGTAAAACTGGACATATGATCTGAACTCCTAAATGTGACATCTGTTACTAGGTGGGGTATCAAATTATTATTAAAAAGAAAAAAAGGAAGGATTTATAAGTTTATATAATATTATTACTTATTAATTATAAATTATTTATTTTTATGTACAACTGGTTTAAACTTGAGTTATTATACATAATATTGTAATTATTTTTGAAATATATAATTTCATAAATCTCAAAATAAAATTTAATTATTCCTTTGGTTCATATTGAGAAATAACTCATCATCATCATCATCATCATCATACCCCAAATTTTCGCACTGAAGCAGGGTATGGGGGGCCAGATAGTACGCAGCCTTACCCCTACAGAGTAGAGAGGTTGTTTCCAGTAGGCCCAATGCATATGTGATAGTGTAACAGAGATGTAGGGTACAAGGAAAACAAAATACGTAAAGAGTGGTAAATATATATACCTGATGGTGACCGT
>JAOSBM010000003.1:13088779-13102731 GCA_027568955.1 Erythroxylum tenue
TATTTAGACTAATCTTGGGCTCCCACTTCCCGGAGCTAGGCCCACGCACTTTCCCCTTTCCTTTGTCCAATTGGGGCACTCCTTCCTTCCCTTTCCCTTGTCCAATTGGCTGGACGGCTGTTGGACACTCCGGGCTGTCTTCTTTCTCTTGAGGGGTCTCTCCAACTCCTCCTCCTCTTCCTCCACAACAGCTCGTCCTTCACTCACCAATTGGACCGACACAGCTATAGACCGATCGGGCATAGACGGTAGTGTAAGCGTTGTGGACTGTTCGGGCATAGTCGGCAGAACGGGAGGCGCAGACTCCTCAGGTATAGTCGACTGAGCGACATTCGCGTTGCCCTTCCCCTTCTTGCTTTGCTCCGTCTTCAAGGAGGTCCAAACAACTTTGCGTTGCCCCTTGAGGGAACTGGAGGACCCGCAGAAATCCTTGAGCTTTGCCATAGCTGCACAAGTACAGAAGCAGGTTAGAAAACGAAACTAATACTTATGCATACAGCAAATAGTTAAACTACCTAGAGTCAACCAGGAGGGGCAGCTTCGTCTTCTAGCCCGCTAATCCGAGGAGGGGGATCGATTACAAATGCATTAGCAGATGCCCCTCCACGATACCCCATAATAAGATGGTCAAAGTCATACCGACCGAGTGCCTTAATTCACCCGATCAATTCCCACTCCTCTCTAGTAAGGGACAGATCGGAGGTGTCATTCCATCGCTCGGCCATGGGATATCTCCACTGCCTGGACTCAAAGGTAGCGCCTGGGGGCCTCACGAAGAAGTACTTCGCCTTCTAGGCCTTGATCGACCCAGCTATTCCAGCAGGACGATACCTAGCATCCCTATACTACAGATGAGCAAGATCAAACAACAAGGTAGATATAGATTTAAACAATGAAAAAGTAGTACGATGATTTTTTTTTCCAAAATGCAGGTCTCACAAAAGAAATCCGATAACTTAAATCCTTTAAACATGGAAGGAAACATCTGTTTCAAATAAGAAAAAGATGGGTGGCCTAAACACCTATGCCATGCCTAAATATTAATTTTATTTTGCTCAAAGTGATGACTACTAGCAAGAAGAGCAATTGAACTAGTTAAATTGGGAACAAAATCCATAAAGTACAGCCTATTCTTCTCCCTACCACTGTCGATCGTCTCCAATGTGCGGTTGTCCTGAAACACACAATCAATAGACAAAAATAAGGCTGTACAATTATGGGATTTGGTAATTTGGCTAATAGATAAAAGGCTGCAATCAAGGTCAGGCATATAAAGTACATCATTAAGAGTAAAAGAACAAGAGATTTTGATTTTACCAATACCCTCGACTTTTGAGGATTTACTATCAGCAGTAATAATGGCGGTTTTGGATACAAAAGAAGAAATGTCAGTGAATTTATCTCTATCACATGTCATATGATCAAATGCACCAGTTTCAATAATTCAATCTTTACTACTAGTAACATTTCTAGCAATATCAGACTTAGAAATACCTGTCTTTGCTGTCAAACTAGTTGCGATCATTTCGCTTAACTCCAAACCAGTAAGTTCTCTAGAATCCTTCCTACCACTGTCACTTTTACTCTTTCCTTTTAGGTGCCAATCAAGGAAGCCATGAATCTTGAAGCACTTTTCAACCACATGATTATCCCTTTTGCAACGTGTACAAAATCATAACCCCTTTTATCATTTTTATGACCAGCTAGTGCCACGCCGTCATTAACAGCAGTAGAACCATTCATGACCTCTTGGTGATTTGCTTCAGAGCACACTGTTACATATGCGCTTTGCAAGCTGGTCAATGGGTAGGTAGCTAAGATCCTTCCTCTAACACCGTCGAGATGAGGATCTAGACCAACAAGAAAGATATAAACCCTCTGTGCACTAACCACCTTGTTATACATTTCAACATCATCAAAACACTTCATGTGGGACTTATCAATGGCATCAACTTCTTGCCACAATTTCTGAAGATGCCCAAAATAAGAAATTACAGAACCCCAATTGACAATTTCACATTGTAATCTATAAGCTCGAGAAGCATCTTCACTTACAGAGTATGTCTCACAAGTAACTTCCCAAATTTCTTTCGCGATTGACAAATGAAGAAATAGGGAACGAACCTCCTTCGTCATTGAGTCAAGCAACCACGATTTGATGAGGCAATTCTCATCTTACCAGGATTCATAATCTTCAAACATAGTATTTGATAGGGCAGCTTTGGAACCTAAAATGTACCCCCATCGTTTACGACCTCTGAGTTTATTTTGGGCATTTAATGCCCATTCAATATAATTGGTACCATCTAGTTTTTCAGGGGTAAGGGTAGAAGAAAGCTCCTACATTTGTATAGCAAAAGAGCTTTCATTAACAGGTAGAGTAGGGTTTGACATATATCCAGGATCAATTATTTAGCTCTGATACCATGCCAAATATAACAACAGTAATAGGAAAGGGAATTGTAGTTTTCCATATATTCTCATATGTAGCCTTACAATTTACATATAAGAGTGTAACAGTATACACAACAGTAAAATACCTATTTTACCGTAACTTCAAAATACACAATCCTTATCTAATAATTCAAATCATTCTCATCCTCTAGTAACCTCAACATTACTCTCTAACAATGTTGATTTTGGGTACACTATGCTATCTTCGTGTGAGAATGGAAACTTGGAAGTAGGAGTTCAACCTATCCCAAGGTTTTGAATTTCATTCTGTATCGACCGGAGAACGGTACGAAGTAGATGTGCTTATGTACTGGGTGTAAATATCGGGTGGTATGTACCATACCAGCCAGAGAATGGTACGAAGTAGAGGTGCTTATATATAGGGTATAAATATTGGTCAGTAACATAGTATTTCGTCTAGTACCGGCCGGTACCTACGATATTTATAGTACTGACTGGTACCGAAAATTTTAAAAAATATGGGACTTATTAACAAAATTTTCAAAAAATGTTTTAAAATTCCCCCCCCCCCTTTCTTTTTTTCAAAATTTTTTAATTAGTTATTTAGTTCAACTTTTATTGTGATTTTTTAATTTTTAATTTTAAAATAAAATAAATACAGAAAAATTGCCAATGGAATGTATTACCTTTTATATTAAAACAAGCCCCCAGTATTTATAAAAGATTTATGGATAACAATTTAGAAGGATTAGAAGAATTTACATTAGCCTATATTGATGACAATATTATATTTTCAAATAAAGATAAGGAAGATCATTTAAAAAAGGTATTAAAAAAAAGCTTCTTACTAGATGTCAACATAAAGGACTAATTTTAAGCAAAAAGAAAATTAAATTAGCACAACAAAATATCGAATATTTTGGTATAGGATTTCATAATGGATTCTTAAAATTACAACCTAACATCTTTGAAAAATTACACCATTTTCTGACACCTTAAAAAACATAACTGAAGTTCAAAAATTTCTTGGATTACTAAACTATATCTCTGATCAAAGGTTTCTTAAAGATTTAGCTAAAGAAATAAAAAAATTACAACTTAAATGTAGTACGAAAACCCAATGGATATGGACATAAGAAGACACCACAACGGTACGTATATTAAAAAATCTTTGCAAGAACTTACCCGCATTATATAATTATAATGATAAAGATACACTACTAGAACAAATTGATGCAAGTATGGATACGTGGGTTGGATGCCTTCTGGCACAACCACCCAAGTCAAGGAATTATCTCTTATGTAAATATATCAATGGGACTTTTATTCCCACTGAAAGGAAATATCCTATCTATGAAAAGGAAACACTTGCATGTATTAAAACATTAAGGAAATCGAAAGTTGATTTATCGCTTGTCGAATTTCATATCCAGACAGATTCTAAGTATTTATGTGGGTTTATTAATATAATATTAAAACAAATTACAATCAAGGACGCTTAATCAGGTGGCAATTAGAATTAAATCAATATATTTTCAAATACATTATATAAAATCTTCTACTAATAGTCTTGCAGATACATTAACTAGAGAATGGAAACAGCTATTTTCAGCTTGAAAGATTCACTCAATAAGAAGAAAACCGAATTATTAGACCTACAACAACAAGTGGGAAGTGTAACTAAAGAAATTAATCAATTAAGAGCAACCATTGCCCTCCTTGAAAAACAACAACTATCTATTGATTAACCACCAATTGTACGACCAACCATCCAAACAATTACTCCTCAACAAATTACCCAAACAGCTTTACCTAACATTATCGAACATATTATTCCAACTACCAGTCCATTATCAAACCTAGCTACACCTGTTCCCTAAAAAAAGATGATTTCAAAGAATCCAAAGTTTATGTCATATTCAATGGACCAATAGCTAGAATATATGATGAAAGGCATAAGGCTATCATCCACATTAACGAAAAATCCTTAATTATCCATCGAAGCTATACAAATCGCACTGAAGCAAAAAAGGCATTGGAATTTACATTAGCCTATATTGATAAATACCATGCGGTTGTTTTAATCTAAAAGGCAATACATTCTATTGGTAATGTTTTTGTGGTGGACATATAAAGGTTGTTAATGGTTTGATATTTCATATAGTCTTAATTGCCAATAACCTGATTTTGCATCGAGTGTAGTGAACCAATGATGTCCCCTTAATCTACTTATAATATAGTCTTTTCTAGGTAATTTATATGCATCACCTATAGTAACTTTATTTAATTCTTTATAATTAATTACCATTCTTCTTTTTCCATGTTTTTGTTTGGAATGATTATTTACATAGAAGGCTAGGGCTAAATGTTTACTAGTGCTTGGTGCTATTAATTATTTTTGTAATAATTCGAAACATTCATTAATAAATTCTTGTACATCTTATTGTGTATATTGGAATATTATTCTTAATATTAATTTCCTGTGTGGGGAGTTTTAGTTTTATTTCAACGAATTGATTATTAGTATTCCTTTTAGGATCTAATGGATTTTCACTACAAACTTGTTCTATTAAGGTTTTTATTTCAGTTTGTAAAGTAAGATTATTAAGAAGATAAAATTGTAATTGATTTAATTTTTCTTTTATTATTTTTAAATTTTTATAATAATTGGTATGGCATATAGGGATTTTGAGAATTCTGTATTTTTTATTTAAGGATTTTATTATTGGTATTCGTAAAGTTATATAATGCAAACATTGACAAAAAGGATTATATAATTTAAGAAAATTATTTCCAAAAATTAATGGTAATCTTGATTCTTGTTGATAAATTGAAGGTATAATAAAAGTGTAATTTTCAATAATGATATTATTATAATAACTTACATACTAAATAGATTTAATACTTCTATATGTTATTCTTATTTGTAAAGGTTTATTTAGTTTTTTTTTCCAGTTTTGCAGTAATGTTTTAGATGCTATACAAATAGTAACAACTATATCTATATAAGCATTAACTTTTATATTATGAATAATCACTTGAATAAATGTTGTATTTGGATTCAGTTGTTGATTATGAAGTTTGGAATTGATTACGATATAATGAAGAAATTGTTGAATGTGTTTCAAATTCTGACTCAATAGGTTCTAAATTATTTTTAAGTGCTGAATTTAAAATATTAATTTTTCTTTATATTTATTTTGATTTCTTTTTAGGCATTCGTTTGCATAATGACCTTTTTCTTTACATAACCAACATTTACATGTTTTTTTTTATTCTAAGGACAATATTTTTTTCTTTGGTTTAGTTTGTCTATAAGCCTTCTTTCCAAAAAAAATTTTGTAAGGTTTAAATGAGAATTTCTTATACTTGTTTGTGGGATATTTTTGCCTTTTATATTTGCTATTTTTATGTTTTCTTTGTTTTTGATAGGTAAAAGAGTCGCATCCATATTATTGAGGTACTTAAGAATATTTAGAACAAAATAGTTGAATATTTTTATGTCTTAGTGATTCATAATTTTGCTTCTAAGCATTTTTGTGATAATACTTCTTTACTATTTAAATAGCACCTCCTAGATTATAAGCTACTAGATTATCATGTTGTTTTATTAAGAATAATTCTTCTACTGTTTTATTTATTGGATAAGATAATTTTTGAATAAATATTTGCATATACATTTCTTGTTCTGTACGAGTTAATTTATAATAATATTTTTAAATTCACAAATGTATTCTTCCAAATAACAGATATCACATATTCGTATATTATTTAGATGTCACGGGGCATTTTTTCTTTCTTCATTTTTAATTTCTTGTTATATGAAGTTATATCTTTTCCAATAAATTCTTTATAAATTTCATTAGTAACTACATGAAAAGCTTTTACTAGTTCAATAGCATTAAGAAATTGAGTGGTATTTTTTATTCGTATTTTGTTATCCAATAAAAAGTTTAATACTATACCAGTAGTTTTATAGGTAATAAAATTCCATAAAGTACTAATATTTGTTAAGTCTTCAAAAGGTTTTTCTAATTGAATGACTAATGCTAATCTGTTAAACCATTTAAGTAATAATTTTTTGGACATAAAACACAGTCTAAATTAAGGATTCCATCTGGTCCTAATGTTATATGTTTTGGTGTAGGAAATTTTCGTATCTTATTGTCTTTTTTGTAATATCCAAAACGATTTAATTCTTCTTGTTCTATAGGTTTATAATTCCAGTTATAACTAGATTTATTCTCTTTTTCTTTTTTCTCCACTTTGACTTGTTTCAAGTGGTTCTTCTAGTTTTGAACCTTCTGATTTTGGCAGATCCATATATATCTCCCGTTGATCGGATTCATAACCATAAATTATTTCATCTTGATCAGTAATAGGTTTTATAAGTTCATATTTTAAAGACTTGTTTTCGTTATTTAGTGTAAGTTTATTTACTATTTGAGTAATTTCTTCCAATTGATCTTTTATTTTTTGTTCTATATTTTCCATGGTTTTACTAAAGTTATATTGGATGAGCTAGATAGCTTTGATACCAATTTTGGTTCCAATATTTTTGTTATTAACTTTTCTATTTTTTCTAGTCTTTCGTCTATTGGATATACTATTTTAAATAATTTTTCATAGCATTTAATTAAAGATTCTAATATTTTATAAACTTCATTGATTTCATTAAATTGTTGTAATTGATAATTTTGATTTAATAGTTGTATTATTTCTTTTAATTGATTTTCAATATTAAGTTGTTTGCCTAATAATTCAAATAATTGCTTAGTGACACTCATAATGTATTCTGAAGATGACTTTTTAATTCTTGAAGTTATTTCTTAACATCAATTAATTCATCCACTAATGTTCTGAATTTTTGTCTATTTCTTTATTAGATATTCCAGGTTCAATAAACCTAATAGGTTTTTCTAATCTTGTAGAATATGATATTAAAAGGTTAGAATCTTGTTTAAGTAATTTATTTTCACTTAAAGATAAACGAGGTACATCATGAGAACTTGGTATATTTTGTAATTTTATAGGATAATTGATATTTGGTAATTCTGTTAAACTAGTTCTTAGATTTATTCCTACTTTAGCTACATCATTAAATAATTGATCGATATAAATTTGACCTGTATTTTTAAATTTAATAATATGATGAGAATTAGTTAAAGCATAGCTAATTTAATAAGTAATTGAAAAGGATATTTTCATGTTGTCATTAAATTTTTGCGATAAAATTTATAAGCTATAATAAATGTTTCATCTAAATTTTGTGATTGTAAAGGAATTCCTAATTTAAGGCGGGTATTAAATTTAATTTTTTCGTAAGCTAAATTTCCATTCATGATTTTGATTACTTGGTCTTTTAAATCAGTTATTCTTTCATCAATTATTGTCATTCTAATAGGAGAATCTATTCCTTCTTGAAAGGTAGATTTTAACAAGATCTGAATTGTACAAAGATGTATATAACCAATTTTATGTCTTTTTTCTTTAGAAATATTTTATAACTGTTTATAAATTTGTTCTTGGTCTATTAAACTTATGCGAATATGTTCATTACATTGATCTATTCTAATAAGTGTTTCATGTATAATTTTTCCATAATAAATGATATTTTCTATTAATTAAGTTTTTAAATGGATGATGTGTAATATCTTGTCCATCTTTTAGATTTAATTGTGTTTTTACTATTTGATTTTGTTTTTCTTGTGATAGTAGTGTATTAATATGGAAAATAACAGTAGATTTAGTTAATTCTAAAGTATCTACATCTAAAATATTATTATTATTGTTATTGTTAGTGTGATTCTTGAATTATTTCTGTAACAACCCGGACCACCCGCCCACAGATATTGTTCGCTTTTGGCTCCAAGCTCCTAACGGTTTTGCTTTTTCCACCCCCAGGAAAACATGTCTTGTGGGTATCTATACCCTTATAAGGCGTACTTCGTTCTTCTCTCCAACCGATGTGGAATCTCATCATCCACCCCCTTAGGGCCCAGCCCTCTTTAAGGCCCAGCGTCCTACGCTGGCACATCCCGGTTGTGATACCATTTGTAATAGCCCAGACTATCCGCCCACAGATATTGTTCACTTTGGATTGCCCCTCGGTACAAATCCCTCACGTTTTTTCTCTTTCCATCCTTGGAAAAACGCATCTTAGGGGGAGAGGTATCTATACCCTTATAATACTTTGTACTCCTCTCCACCCCCTTAGGGCCTAGCCCCCTTTAGGGCCCAGCCTAGTTGGCACAGTAGTTCAGGTACTGGCTCTGTTACCTTTTGTAATAGCCCAAACTATCCACCCACAGATATTGTCCGCTTTGGGCTCTAAGCCCCTCATGATTTTGCTCTTTCTACCCTTGGGAAGACACGTCTATGCTGGAGAGGTATCAATACCCTTATAAGTCTTACTTTGTTCTCCTCTCCAGCCGATGTGGGATCTCATCATCCACCCCCTAGACCCAGCCCTCTTTAGGGCCTAGCGTCCTATGTTGGCACATCGGGTCGGGAACCGACTTTGATACCATTTGTAACCGCCCAGACCACCCGCCTACAGATATTGTCCGCTTTAGGTTCCAAGCCCCCTCATAGTTTTGCTCTTCCCACCCTTAGGAAGACACATCTGAGGGGGAGAGGTATCCATACCCTTATAAGTCGTATTTCGTTCTCCTCTCCAACTGATATGAGATCTCATAATCTACCCCTCTTAAGGCCCAACCTTTTTTAGGGCTCAGCGTCCTACGCTAGCACATCGGATTGGGAACTGACTCTGATACCGCTTGTAACAGCTCAGACCACCCGCCCACAGATTTTGTCCTCTTTAGGTTGCCCCTCGGGCCATGCCCTTCAAGGTTTTACTCTTCCACCCATTGAAAAAAACGTCTATGCTGGAGAGGTATCCATACCCTTATAAGGCTTACTTTGTTCCCCTCTCCAGCCGATGTGGGATCTTATCATCCCCCCTCCTTAGGGCCCAGCGTCCTATATTGGTACATCGGGTCGGGAACCAGCTCTGATACCATTTGTAACAGCCCAGACCACCCGCCCACAGATATTGTCCGCTTTAGGCTCCAAGTCCCTCACAATTTTGCTCTTCCCACCCTTGGGAAGACACATCTAAGGGGGAGAGGTATCCATACCCTTATAAGGCGTACTTCGTCCTCCTCTCCAACCGATGTGGGATCTCATAATTTCAATCATGTTGAAGTCAGTTAGATTGAAGAGAGATTCTTTGATGTTTTGTAAGTTGGTTATATTTATGGATTAAATTTTGATTATGTAAATTATAAAGATTAATTGCAATGTTTAATCTTTCTTTTATAGGAATTAAACCATTATTATTAATAAAAAAATGGTAGATAGTTATATTGTCTTTCATAATACTCTTTTTCTTATCTATATTCTGTGACAAAAGTTTCTAAATGAATAATTTCTGTTAATAATTCCTTACAGACATTAAAAATAATTATGACATAAATTGACAAATAGGACAACTATTCATGAATAATGAATTTTGTAATTTTCTTGAAATTGTTTATAGAGTTGTTTTAATTCTAATCGTTCTTGATTATAGTTTTCTGTATCTCGATTTAGTATTTCTTTAAACTTATGAAGAGTAGTTTCAGAATCATTTATTTGTTCTAAATAATTATAAATGTCACTAAAAGTTTTAATAAGTTTTCTACTAAGTAAAATCTTTCTTTCAATATGTATTATTGCTAGATGAATATTTCTACAAGTAGTACAAATAGACATTTAACAGGAATAAGATAGACTAATAAACTGAACTACAATATATAATAATGATGAAAAACTAAAAACACAATTAAGCATACCTGTTTTGCTCTTTTTCTTTTGAACTCAATCCTTAGGCTTAGAATGAAATTGGAAAAGTCTGGACAGGATATGATAACTAAGTGTTTATTTTTTCATATTGAGCTATGCTCGGAGCTTACATTATATAGAAAAAGGGCACTTGCTAGCGTCCAAAATCCAGAAAGCAAAAAATTAAAGAAAGCAAAAGTAAAAGTAGGAAAAGGATATTTCAAGAATCTAATTTTGATGGTGGCCGGCAGATGACCTATATAATTGAAGGTAATGGTCGACAGGTGGCCTACATTATTGAAGATTTTATTCTTCAATGATAATATCTTTGGATGAGCTGTCTTCTTTATCCTTTTCTTTTTGTGATGTCGAGGATATTGTAAATATTAATGCAGTTGTTGACAGAGAGCTTGCTTCCACTGTTCTAATAGTTCACTAAATACTCCAGATAAAATTGAACAAAATGTTTTAAATTGCTTTATTAGCTGGATTGATTCAGTAGAGATAGGTGTTTTATATGCAGAGGTCGTCAACATATTTGCTCCTCTGTAGTTTAATTTAATTAAAGATTCTAGGGTAATTTTTAGGCATTGTTGATAAACTCCCTCGATGTATTGTAGATTGAACTGATTAATCAGATCCTAATCAAAATCATATTCAGGAGATTCATCTATTGGTGGATACATGTCATTGCTAATTTTAATTTGTACATATGCTATTCGTGATAGCTGAACTTCAGTTTCTTTGAGACTGTCTGCTTTTCTGAAGATAGGATAACTGCTAAACACCTTGATAAAAATCTCTTTCCTTAGCAAACCGTTCCTTGTAGTTTTTGACTGTAAGGACAAATCCTGCTAGGAATTTTGAAAGGGTGTATAAATTGGTTAAATAAATAGTGTCTACTAACACACTTTGGAAAAAGAGGTAAGTAGTGAGTGCATCAGCGCTTGGAAATTTAATAACTTTTGGTCCATATCATCCAAAATTTTGAGGTTAGTATTGGAATATTTTTTGATCTTCTTTCCAGTCATTGAGTGCTTGAAAGCAGTCATAGAAGATTTCAGAAGTAATCTTTTTCATTTCTTCTTTGAGAGCTTTGGTAGGGACGACATTTATTTTCTCCATATTGATAGGTTTTCCCAAGGTTTTGATTTTAGAGTTTGATGGTTGTTTTTTAAGAGCTTGTTTATAATGGGGCCTTAATGTTCTTTGAATTCAGTCAAGATCTTTTCTGCTTCAGTGCAATTTGTATAGCTTTGATGAATAATTGAGGGTTTTTCTTTAATATGGATGGCAACCTTATGTCATTCATCATATATTCTAGTCATGGGTCCATTGAATATAACATAAACTTTGGATTTTTTGAAATCATCTTTTTCTGGGGGACAGGCACAGCTGGGTTTGATAATGGACTAGTAGTTGGAATAATATGTTAAGGAATGTTTTTTTTGGTAATTTAGTGAATTTATAAATACATAATGGTATGTACAATCAAGAGATTTGCAAGTGTGCAAATCTCTTATCTATACAAAAGAAACCTAACATGTGAGCATGATGGACCATATAATATGTTTGGGAATGTTAGGTAAAGTTGTTTGGGTAATTTGTTGAGGAGTAATTGGTTAGATGATTGGTCGTACACTTGGTGGTTAATCAATAGATAGTTGTCATTTTTCAGGGAGGGCAATGGTTGCTCTTAACTTAATAATTTCTTTAGTTACACTTCCCACTTGTTGTTGTAGGTCTAATAATTCGGTTTTGGTTCAGTCGGATTCTATCCGGGTTGGACGTTGTTACTTGAATCCATGATCCCAACGATTTCAGTATGATGAATACCTGCAAAACAAGCAAGGCACACCGGGGGTTGATTCCCGGAAGGCCCCTCCGACGCTCAAGTTAGTTTTCTGGTGAGGAGAAAGGGCAGGTAAAAACAGAGAAAAGTAGGGTATGAGTCTCGTACCTCCATTAGGATGAAACGATACCTTATATACGGGATGATAGCTAGGTTTAGGGTTACACGTAGGTCGTTATGCATGCATGGGGGTACTCATACGACTGGGCTTGCTGATTATTGAATTTGGGCCTGGGCTCAAAATTGTTGAGCCAACCATAAGCCCCCTACTCCTCGAGTCTGATCAAGGAGAAGGGTCGAAGGAGTACTGTGCAATTGAACGGGTCGGCTGACCCGTAGGAGGTCAGATCGGACATGACCGATCGGTGGGACTTGTGGTGAAGAGAAGCGACCGATCAAGCGTCAATGTCCTGTACCTTTTAAGTTTTGTCTCCTTTGGTTGCAGCGAGTTGAACTACAACTGTTTACCTCTGTGGGTGTTTGGGGCTCGAACTCGAGACCTCAGAGTTTTGTTGGGTGCAAGAATCACGGCGCTAGGTGATGACCTGCGTGCTCGTATTAAAGCTAGGTGATCGATAGGACGCCGATGTCTAGTCTCCATACTAGATGTAATTATGACTTGTTGATACGTATCTTTTGAGCGCCGTTTCAATTTTTAAAAAATGCCTTTTTAACTGCCGCGCAGCTGTCATGCGCTGTCATGCGCGTCCTTTCACCTTTCACGCCGCTTCGGGATCCTGGCACCTTAACGTTCCCCAGTGCTTAGATTATGCCACCTGTCCCTCTTTGGCTAGGATTTTGCCGCGCGTCCGATGTTAATTGGAGCGCTCGTCTGGATGTGTGCTATAAACTCCCAGAATCAACGCCTCTCTCCTTCTTGCGCATTCGATTCTCTGCTCCTTACTGTTCTTGCTCTTTGTTTTCTTGTTTGCGATCCTTGGAGCTTTACTTTCGCCACCGCGCAATTCCCAAATTTTCATCAGTAACTTAGGTACGTCCTTTTTCCCTTCCTACTTTTGTCATGTCGTCAGATAGTCCCAGGGGTGAAATTGTTGATAAATCGACGGAAACAATGGCGGTCCCAGAGGTATGGGGGGTCGAAGAGATCAGAACGAACGAACGGAGGGATAGACAGCTTGTCGAGAGCCCGCTGAATGATGCGTCTACCATGACTGCGGGAGAGTTAAATCGGTCCATCATCAGGAATAACGTCCCTTCTACATGGGGACCCAGATTGGCCTTCGGGACCGAGCGAATCCATAGCTCCTTCGGAGGTTATTTTGCTATTTCGGAGAGTTTTTTCTCGGTTGGTGGTACAAAGCTCCTGTACGTCCCAATCATCGACGAAGTGTGAAGCTCCTATCAGTTGAGGCCGAGCCAACTTCCTCCAAATAGCTGGAGATTTGTTAACGGCCTGTCACTATTGTGTCATCAATTTGGGAGGCTCCCGTCGATTGGAATCCTGCGCCATTTTTTGAGGCTGAATCAGGGTTCAGGTGCCGGGGCTGAATTCCCTTATTTTCAATATAGGGACGCGCGCTATCGTCCGGCTGGAACATCCTCAAAGATCCAGTCTTGGAAAACCAAGTATTTTTTTGTAAGGACCCCAGGGTCTACTTTTGAATCTAGACCGTGGAGATACCCTCTTGCCGAGTGGTGGAATGATCTCTCGACTATATTCCTTAATAGAGAGGAACTTGAGGTGATTGGTCGTATTAAGGCGCTCGGTCGATAAGACTTTGACCGTCTTATTAGAGGGTATCGTGGGGGAGCGTCAGCCAACTCCTTCATCATTGACCCCCCGCCCCAAATTAACGGTCTAGGAGAAGAAATTGCCCCTCCTGGTTGACTTCGCATG
>JAOSBM010000003.1:13103869-13129362 GCA_027568955.1 Erythroxylum tenue
AAAAATAAAGCACGAAATAAAGAAAAGAACAAAGCTAGCTTATCTATTGATGAAAGATCTTGTGGTTTCGAGTGTGTTGGGGCGTCGTCGGCAGAATCGTGTCATTCATGTCGTGCGGGGTGTTCATTGCCTATCTCCGCCAAGACCGTTACCCCCTCAAGGGTTTTCGTTTCTGCTAAGTAACATTCCCTGGCAATTCTTTGTTGACCTCTAACAGCACCGGTTCCGTAAGGCTTCAGAAACTTCATTGCCTGGTAATAGGTGGAGACGACTGCTCTGAGGGCATTTTGAGTAGCTCGCTCGATTATCGCATTGTATGCCCCTATAAACTTCACAATTAGGAACTCGACATCCATCTCTATCTGACATGGCTTTTGTCCAAATTTTACTTTCAAAAAAGTTCGGGCGAACGGGTAGGCTGATGCTCCAGTTATCCCTTTGATGGGTCCTTCTGTTGGCAGGACTCGATCCTCTGATATCTCCATTTGCTTGAATGCCTCATAATATAATAGATCAGTCGAGCTACTTGTATCAATCATCACTCGTTTTACCTCGCTGTCATCTATGTTCAGATTGACTACCAATGCGTCGTCATGGGGACAGCTAACGCCAACCAGATCGATTTCGTCAAACGAGATCAACTCATTAGTCTGTGGCTTTTTCGTTGGTGATTGGCCCTCCGTGATCTGCTTAGCATACCTCTTCCTTCCTTTAGCGGTAGACCCTCCTGCCGCACTACCCCTGAAAATCATGTTGATGACCCTAACCGGTCGGTCATCTTGTTGTCTTGTGTTCCTATTATCCCTCGTTTCGGATTGGTCTCTCCTGTCATGCCGATCGTCCATATTTCTGTTTGATCCTCCAGTATTATTCTTGTCGTTTGGCCTTCCCGGTTGTCGCCAGTTGTCGGACCGGTCGATCCTTCCCTCTTTATCTTAATCGGTGCCTCTTCTATACTTCAGAAATTTGTCCAGTCTTCCTCTTTGGATAAGGAATTCAATTTCTCTCTTCAAAACCTTGCAATCTTCCGTATCGTGACCAACATCTCTATGGAAGCGGCAGTATAAATCGGGATCCCTCCTTTCAATGGGAGATCTCATCGGATAGGGCTCTCTAAAAGGTTCCCCGTCTGCTTTTATGGCTGCTAATACTTCCGCGTATCGCCTATTAAGCGGAGTGAAGGATTCGCGTCTTTGTCCCAGTCGGTCGGTTGGCTTTTTCCAGCTCGACTGATCCTTCTGTCATTTTTGGGAGTCATGTGCTCTGTCGCTCGGCTCACGATCGTCTCAGTCTCCTGCTCTGCGTTTTGTGCTTTTCAACACCTCTTTAAGATGTATGTATTTGTCCGCCAGGCTCCTTATTTCTTGAATGGTTTTGGGCTGGTCAAGAGCCAGTGACTTCTTAAACTCTTCGTCCCTTGTGTTGCTCATTAGTGCGGCCAACATCGACGAGCAAGTGAGGTCAGGTACTTCAACAGCTTCATTGTTAAACCGAGTGACAAACTCTCGCAGACTTTCATTCCTCCCTTGAGTCAATTGCATCACTTCCAAGGCAGTCTTTTGTGGTCGTTTGCTGGTGGCAAATTGGTTGAGGAATAGCATCCTAAAATCCTCAAAGCAAGTAATGCAACATGGAGGTAGGCTATTGAACCATCACCGAGCTTCTTCTTGAAAGGCGGTGCAGAATGCCTTACATTGAATGGCATCCGGGACACAGTGTAAGTTTATCATTGACTGGAAGTGTTGTAGATAGTCCAAGGGGTCGGTCCTTCCAGTATACTTCTCAGGCGTCGATATTTTGGTTCCAGCCGTTGGTAGGCTATCCAAGATCGCGGGGGTGAAAGGAGAGCTATATTGCGCGGATGGACGAGTCGGATGGGAATTCATGGCTATGTTGATCCGATCTTTCACGATTTTTTCTAGGGCTTCAGTAGGATGACGATCGGCCATCATATCAGTCTGCCGAGCAGGAGTGCGCTGTTGTTCCGGCTGAGACTTTAAGATCTGGCGAATCAATAGGTCGGCCGCTTCCTCAATCTGCCTTCTGGTGAGGGATGGTTGTGGCTGTGGCTGTGCAGACGGATTTGCGTCCAGAGGATGTTGGGGGTTAGGATGTGAATCAGTTTCAACGTTGTCCTCCAAGGCTACACTTTGCTCTTCTTGATCCTGGTTTTGAGGTGGTAGCTGATCTTTTGGCGGGTGTGAAGATTGTGTATGGAACTCGGGATGTGCCGGTGGAACCGCGGTTGGCAGCTGTGAACCCATCCGCTGTAGCGCGGGCGCCAAATGGTTCAATCGAATTCTGTCCGGGTTGGACGTTGTTGCTTGAATTCATGATCCCAACGATTTCAGTATGATGAATACCTACAAAACAAGCAAGGCAGGCCGGGGGTTGGTTCCCGGAAGGCCCCTCCGACGCTCAAGTTAGTTTTCTTGTGAGGAGAAAGGGCAGGTAAAAACAGAGAAAAACAGGGTATGAGTCTCGTACCTCCATTAGGATGAAATGATACCTTATATACGAGATGATAGCTAGGTTTAGGGTTTCACGTAGGTCGTTATGCATGCATGGGGGTACTCATACGGCTGGCTTGCTGATTATTGAATTTGGGCCTGGGCTCGGAATTACCGACCCAACTAGGTTTCCTTCTTATTGAGTGAATCCTTTAGGCTGAAGATAGTTGTTTCCATTCTCTGGTTAATATATCTTCAAGACTGTTAGCAGAAGATTTTATATAATGTATTTGAAAATTATATTGATTTAATTATAATTGTCATATGATTAAGTGCCCTTGATTGTAATTTTTTAAATATTATATTTAGTAAATCCACATAAATACTTAGAATCTGTTTGAATATGAAATTCGATAGGTAATAAATCAACTTTTCATTTTCTTAATGTTTTAATATATGCAAATGTTTCCTTTTCATGGATAGGATATTTCCTTTCAGTTGGATTAAAAGTCTTATTGATATATTTACATAAAAGATAAGATATTTCCTTTCAGTGGGATTAAAAGTCTCATTGATATATTTACATAAAAAATAATTCTAATTAATCCTAATTTTATGCGGAGTTGCTTCAACTTGTCAGGTTCTTTAATGTGGTAAATGGGAGTCCAGATCTTCTGTCCAATTTTATGGTGTCTTATTGTGTCCAGTAAATCTCAACTATTCATTTATGCGGGTTCCACGTAGATCCCACATAAATAAACGCAGAGCCCGCATAAAAGAATGGCTGAGATTCACTGGACACAATAAGACGCCATAAAACTGGACAGAGGATCTTGTCCTGGTAAATGGTGCCCTGAAATTACACTCACGAAAGTTACGAAGTTCGATAGAATTATGTTTGTGAAATACGTGTCTCCTCCGATGGGAAGCCACCACCTGTTAGTATTCCTTTTGACATTTTTCTACCCATCTTCGTGAGACCCACGTTCCTCTTCAAAGTCCCAAGCCTACAAGACATAACTCTCTGGCCTCTTTCTCTCTAACAAGACATAACTGAAGCTGATAATAATCCACCAGAAACGACAATGATTGCCACTAGAATAGGGGTATACTCACTTGTAATAATATCGTCCATATGGGTTTTATCGACCACGTCTGATTCACTGCGCTTCGACATAGAATCAGGACACACCAAGTGTATATCAGAAGATATCAAAAGCAATTCTTTGACAGTTGGCAAGTACTCCGTCATTAATCCTAACGACGGTCAGCCTTTGCCGGAATCCCACAAGATCACTGTTCGGGTAACTAAGTCATCCATCCATCGAGGCCGTAGTAGTTAGTTAGATCAATGATCCAACCCTTTTGTGGCTTTTGATGTGTTTGATTTGACTTTGTTGTTGGGTTTGTTCATTAGGTGACTTCAAGTTATGGGAATAGTTACCACGAGGCGTCGAAAGTTGGTGCTGGAGAGTTCGCGTTCACGGCGGTGGAGGCTGGAGATTATCTCACTTGTTTCTCTGCGGAGGAGCACAAACCGGCGACAACATTGACTGTGGAGTTTGATTGGAGGACTGGTATTGCTGCTAAGGACTGGACTGGTGTCGCTAAGAAAGGCTCCGTCGAAGTAAGTCAGTTTTGTTCTTGTGTGCATATTAGCATTTTTTAGGGTGTTTGACCTCGGTTCTGTCTTTTAGATCTGATATAATTTGGTGGTACTCATGTGATTGGAGAAGTTTTAGTTCGTCTATACAGATATGCCTAAGGATTTGACTAAGCTTTTCTTCCCTGAAGATAGACGAAAACCTAGGTTGATAGTGTTAATTGGTTAAACAAATTGTAAATTCTTATCATGTCATTGAAATGAATGTGGATATGATTTGTCGATGGTTCAAAGGTGGTTGGTTGGTTGTTCTAGATATCATGTATCCCCTGAACGAATTACATGGTGCAAGAGCTGCTCTGTGTTAGTTTAGGTACATAGGGCTAGGTCTGAGTGGGAGCTAATTTTTGGTAAGCTGGTCTCTAGAAGGTAGGATAAATAGTTGATGGTTTCCTTCAAATCAGAACTGAGAACGACTGCTTTGTTCTGTAAGCATTCTTTGAACTACCAGCTGTGATGAGCCTTGAAGTTTCTCTTTGGACGGGTAAGTCCCTACACAAGTTGATGCCATGTGAATTTAACCTTAAAGAGAAGCTGGACTGTTAATTAAGTTCATTTTGCAAACATAGTTCTTCGAATATGATACAATGAAGTCAGAATTAAGTTATCAGGTAGGGGAACTTACAATAATGTGGAGCAAGAGCAGTAGAGTAACAATTTCAGGCGATTGGAGGATTATGTAAAGATGCAAACCCTAGAAGGTGCTCCTGTTCTCCAATGCCTCTGGAGCTTTTTGCAACAAACCAGGATGACAATGACTTTTGATATAATATGCTTTGTAAACTGCACAATATGTTACTGGAAGATGATCTGGACTAAAAATTGGGAGGCATTTCTCCTGTTTCCTATCTGGTATCTCATACCATGACAGATGAGGAAAATTTCTGTCATGCATGTACAAGTTATGGTTTCAATGTGAGAAATCTGCAGGAGAGTAGAAATTGAAGGTGTCCTAGATATCTAGAATCCAATTCAACATACTACAGAAGCCAGCTTCAAAAGCTCAAGAAGTAATCTCCTAAGAACTTCAAGGGGTGAAAAACTTGTGAACTGTTACTCGAAATATAACGAATAATTATAATTTTTTGCAGTGCTTCGATAATCTCTTGACAAATGCAGTCATTAATAATGCACTATTTCACATCTTTTTGTCTGACAGTTCTTCGTTATTCTAACATGATGTCTCCAAATATGCATACCTATTATATGTGGAAGTTTGAGGATTCAAATTATGAAATATCTGAGTTGACTTGAATAGGTCATGGAGTTGGAGTTGAAGAAGTTGTATGATAGCGTAATTGCCATTCAGGAGGAAATGTATTATCTTCGTGAAAGGTAAAATTTGTCTCTTTTATTAGACTAGTACATTGGCAGATTATTTTACTTATTCAAAACTGCCTTCTTTTTTCCTTTAAATATCAGTTCTCTAACTCAGTCTTATCATACTTGACGCTTCAGAGAAGAAGAAATGCAAGACTTGAACAGAGCTACTAACTCGAGAATGGGCTGGCTAAGCCTTCTTTCACTTCTTGTTTGTCTATCAGTGGCGGGCATTCAAGTATGGCATTTGAAGACCTTTTTCGAGAAAAAGAAACTGATATAAGTTTATTCTGGAAAACTAGTAGATTTTATGTTCTTAATTATGTTTTCCTTTGTTTAGATTGTCGCACAAAATAATAGAAAATTGTGAGAAATAATTTCTCGTATAGAAATGAAACTGAAGACGACTGAGTATCAGCAACCATATTCTGTAACTCTATCCACCTTAGACTTGTAAGCACATTCTTGTATTCTTAATCTGAAGGCAAAATCCTTGGTCTTCGCCATTTTGCTACTTTCATGTCTGTTTTTACCCTTTTTTTCCTTAAATTTTTCTTTCCAATAAAGGAATGAGTTTGTTACTTTACTATTCATGGCAATGTGATCGTTCATTAACAAAACCTTGCTCTCCAACGCCCAACGATTCTCGAATTGTTTAAATCCTACACTCGAGTAAGAATACTGCGAAAGTATTAAATAATTATAGGCAACAATAAACACATAAGAGCTACGGTAAAAATCAACCTTTATTATTTTCCCAAAAATATACAAAGGAATATTCTCTCTTAATATGTTCCCTTCCCATCTATCTCTTCTCCTCTTAAGAGCAAGTTTCAAATAATCTATTTATAGACATCTCTGGTTTTATAATTTAGAATTCTAATTAAACTAAACTAACTAGATCACCTCAATCTTTATCAAATTACATCTCACTAACCAATTGGATGACACCTCAATCTAAATAGGTATCCATCTGATATGATTTATCTACATCACTACTAACAAGATAAGAGATTACATTCAACTAGAAATAATGCATCTATACTCATGAAGAAATATATTATCTTCAGATGATCCTCTAACATGATCTTTATCTTTTAGAGCTAATATATATCTACTGTGATCTTATCTTCCATATCATCTAAAATCTCTCCTTGATCTTTATCTATTGATGATGAGTCATCCAAGTCCAAAGTCTTTCATAGCACACTAGTTCGGTCTAGTGCTTACCCATGTCAAGTCCATTAATTATAGTCCGTCTAAGCACACATTAAGTCTTTAGAGCTTTCACATGCCTCTCTCATGCATGTGATCTAACTAACCTTCAACCCAAAGTTCATCTCAAGTTATCTTTTGGTTTCACATTTGAATCTTGCATCTCGTCGAAGATTTTTGCCAATGTGCATCAATGCATGCCAATTCATCAACAATGCCCATTTTTCTTACCCACTCGCAAGTCTTTGCCTTGTTCCGTTGCCCCAAGTGTAAAACATGGTCAAGGCTTGCCAATGCCTCTACATTTCCACTATTATGATTTAATGGTCTAACAAACTACCCCCACTAGAAGAATTTGGTGAGCTAGTCGAAATAATCTATGGGCACTCCTCCGAATGTGCTTCCCTCAAAGACTCATTAGTTATTAGCACATTTTCCTCGTACCATTTCCCCTCTCCGTCAAGTTTGCCCTTGCTTTTATTTAGACGTTCCTTCGTAAGGTCCATTATGCCTAACATAGCATAATTATTAAGATAAACTTCTTCTGTCTAGTCTTCACCTCCTTCTCCTTATTCCTTCGCAACCATGGAATTTATTTACTCCTCACCCACCTTCCAACTTGGGCATTCATAAGCAAAGTGTGGCCCTTCAAAGATGAAACAAACAATATCCCATTTTGTTTGTTTCTTGGAGTTACATTGACAAGATTCACATACCTTTGCTTTTCCTCTCTCTTAGTCATTCCGTGTCCCATCATTCTTCTTACTCTCATTGCTAGTTCAAATTGGTGGTGGTATTTGGAGATCCACCAAGGCATTTGTAGCCACCTTCATGTTTGATAGGTCTTTTGCATTCTGACTCTAAAGCTCCATTCATGTCCAACATTGCAAGCTGCTTGTGAAGTTGAACTTTTCTTCCTCAGTTATGTTCTGCACGTCCAACATCAAAGATGTGAATTTTCTAACATACTCCCACATCGACTTGTCTTGTTTTAATCTCTTCAAAACCTCCGTCGCTAGCCATAAAGTGTTTTCAGGGAGGGACTAGTCCCTTATCTCCTTCTTTGTCTTCTCACAAGTGTCAATAGGAGGTCTACCTATACTGATATTGTTGGAGGTTCTCGTTCTCCACAATAGCTTTGCATCCTCCACCATATACATAGTCATGATTGACACCTTCTCCAAATCAGACACCTTTATCGTTGCAAAATATTGCTAATCTTTTGCACGATAACTTAGGTCCATTTAAGCAAGACTCAGTCTTTTCACATAATCGTTGACCAATAAAACCATGTTCTCAAACGCCTCACTATCCTTGAATTATTTAACTCTCACACTCGAGTAAGAATACTATGAATGTATTAAATAATCATTGGTAACAATAAACACACAAGAGCTATAGTAAAAACCAATCTTTATTATTTCCCTAAAAGTATACAAAGGAATGCTCCATCTTATTGTGTTCCCTTCCCTTCTATCGCTCCTCCTCCTAGGAATAAGGCTCAAACAGGCTATTTATAGGTACCTGGGCTTTACAATTCAGAATCCTAATTAAACTAAACTAACTAGATCACTTATTGTGTTCCTTATCAGATTACAACCCACTAACCAACTAAATGACATTTCAATCCAAATAGGTCTCTATCTAATAGAATTTATCTATATCACTACTAATAAGATAAGAGATTATATTTAACTAGGAATGATACATCTATATCCATAAAGAACTTTACTATCTTTAGATGATCCTCTTACATGGTCTTTATCTTTTAGAGCTAATTTTTGTGTGTGTGTGTGTGTGTGTGTATTGTGATCTTAGCCACTACATTATCCAAGCTCTCCTATTGATCTTTATCCATTGATGGTGAGTCATCCAAGCCCAAAGCATTTCATAGCACACTGGTTTGGTCCAATGCTTACTCATATCAAGTCCATTAGTCAGATCCGTCTATTTGAGCACACATTAAGTTTTTGGAGCTCTCACATGGCTCCCTCATGAATGCGATCCAGCTAACCTTCAACCTAGGGTCCATCCTTTAATGATTACTAACATATCTCTTACTTTAATATTTTTAAAAGATTATCTCTAAAATATTGGTAGAAGATCAAAGCTTACCCTCAATTATGAAAAGATGTAAATTAAATCCAAATTCTCCTTAAATGATAAAAAATAAAAAGTTCTTTCATTTATATTATGCAATGTTCATGCAATATAAGTATCAGAATTGAACAATTGATTATTCAAAATTCTTAGAGATTTTTATATAAAAGGGGATGAGAAAACCATATTCCATTCTTCTCAAAGTGTTTTCACTTATGTTAAAATTTGATTTAAAACATTATCGATATGATAGATTAGAGATTTATTCTTAAGGCTTTGAAGGCCTTTGGATTCTCAAACATATCTGTCTCTTTGATCTAAGAATATATCTCTTTAACTTCTTACTTAATTCATATAAATGGAAAAGTAAGCTTGCCTTTGAAAGGAGTAAATGGAGTTAGATAAGGAGATCCTTTGAGCCCAAATATTTTTTCTATATGCCTAAAAGTTCTCAATATCTTGTAAAAAAAGAAAATTGTTGGTTAAAAAATCATCTATCACTTGAAACGTTCATAGCTAAAGCTCTTCAACTTGGCCTTTTACAAATGACCTACTTCTATTATCCTATATTGCCACTTATTCTCTCAACCTTTTCATAAAAAGCTTAGTAGAGTTTGAAGCTATATCAAGATTAATGGTTAATAAAGCCACATCCTACATTTTTATTTTAGCTAGTCACTCATAACTTAAAAAAACTCTATAGAATGTCTTGTTTTGAGTTTAGTTCTCTACTTTTTAAATAGCTTGGACTCTTTTTAATCACCAAACTATTGAGTTATAACAATTTCCTTCCACTAATCCATCGGTTTTATATTCATATTAATTCTTAGACATTCAAACATTGTTCTTTTACATGTAGGTTAATTCTTATTAACTGAATCCTAAATATTTTGCCTGTTTACTGGGCCAGTCGCCTATTCATCCCATTACACACTTGTAAGCTTATTGAAAATATAATGAAAACTTTTTATAGAAAGGAAATAAAGATAAAGTAAAGGATGCCAAAGTTAGATGAAAAGAAGTACCTTAAACCTGAAAGTCGACTAGGAATTATTCTAATACGACTCAAACCAAAATTTCCTTATTAAAATGATATGAAGATTGATCATACACAGGAAATGCTTATGAATCTAATTGTTTTACAAAGTATACCCCTTTAATAAGAGAATATAGAAAGTTATTCCTATTATAACTCCTATAAGAAATAAAGCAAGGTACTAAAAACTAAACACTCAATCTATAATAAATAAAAAACCTAATAGGAAATGGTCAATCAACCTACTTATATTTTGATAACAAGCATCTCATAGGGCTTCTTAACAAATTCCTTTTGACATCTCATAGGGCTTCTTGAAAATTTCCTTTTGATTAGATCCACCATAAAGTACCTCTCATCTAATGTCAAGATCATTACGATCATAAGTACTAATGCTTGGAATTGTCCTTCAACCTCCTTCTGTATTTCAGAGAATTAAGAAGATTGATCTTCTGTCTTATAAACCTAATCCCTAAAGAGAAGATATAATCATCTGGAAGGGTAAAATATAAGCAAATTCTCAAACAAATCCACTCTCCTTTACATCAAATAATCACCTGCAGAAAACTTATAAGGTTTCCTAACCACATCCTAATATTAAGAATTATTATTTTATAGTTCTCAAACATAATTTGAACCAAAGGTTAATTTTTTTTAATTACAAATTTACCTTCATTAGGCTACTCCTTAAGCCCATACCCAATAGAAACAACAAAACACCTCTTCTTTTAATGCCCTTATGTTTGTTTACATTTGGAACTCTCTGCTACAACAATGCCATTTACTTCACCAAGATTAAAACTAGAACAACACCTTGGAATGGCTTCTCCATATCACTCATAATAATCAAATGGAAGTAAGAATTTATAGGGTTATTCCCATTGAAATATAACAATAAAGGAATAATAAAATTTTCATGTAATGTTTAACACCACACTTGAATCTTCTCCAACATATTAGAAGAAAAATATAAAAGATTTAGATGGCAAAATATACAAATTTACTATAAGCTCCATAATGAAAGCTAGTTTTATCTTTACCCTATTGTATCTCTTTATGACTTCAATTGGAGCACTAGCTTGCTCACTATGTTCTTTAAGGATTCTTATCTAGGCTGCTTTTCTTAAAATGTTGTTTTCTACTAATTCTACTCCTATAACACTCTTCTTTTAGATAAATAAAATTGCCCATTTACCAAAAAAAATTAGCACAATTTTCCTTAAAGTGGATATAATTTTCATTAACTTAGAGTAATGTGTGTTTAATTAATTAGTTCTCCTTATTATTCAAGCCCTAAAGTCTTACAACTTCGGAAATGGTTTATTAAAAGATTTTACTTGTGGTAGTCTAATTTAGTTGTCTAATGATTAAGAGGAGTTATTAGGCATGCTCACATACAAGATGTGTTAACAGTTAAAGATGACATTATATCCTAATAAGGTTTTCATCTTTTAAAACCCATCAAGAAAGTGTTTTTTTTTAGTTCTTAATAATGTAAAGGTTACAAACAAAAGTGATCTCGTATACCTTAACAAAATGGGTCTTTTGATTCAAATGTCTCATTTAGACTCGTCTTCTCTTCCATTTACTTTATAACTAAGTATACAATAAAAGAGAACTTATCACAATGTGACAAAGAGTACCTATCATTATACATTTTAATTAATTAAAGACCTTTTTTAGTCATAATAAATATTTGCAAGGTGTAAAAAATGAATATGAATAGTTCATACATTATATGTCAGGTTATATGCTACAACAATTCACTTTTATTTCTTACTTGATCAATTATAGGGAAACAAAAGTTTACTATCAACACACATGTTAGTTATTCTTTACTATTCAAAAAAGTGAGAAGAACCTAAAATCCTCAAATTAGTAACTAGTTCTTAGGGGAACTATATGAAGGGTTTTGATAAGGCTTATAGAGAAATTAGAATAAGTCCAAGTGAGCATATATATAACTGGGGATAAAATATCTTAATTCAAAACCTTGAATAAATAGATCATAAGGCATCTATTTATATATAACTTTATTCATCCTTATGCATCTTTTTGATATATGATATCTCCACTTATAAAATTCCAATATCTCCTTCTCAATAGTGATTCCATTTTGGCTAGCTCGACCTCAACCTATAGCTAATCCAAATTCATTTAGGCCACTCAATGAATCACTATTTATTAATGATAACTGCTAACTAGTTTATATTTTAGCATAATTTTAGAGAATTTTTATCATATTTAGATGATCTTATATGATTTGGTACTCAATATGGTCTATATTTTGTTTACAATCCTTATTTTAGTTCTTTAATAAAGAAGGAATGAATTTGGGCAATTTTGAGGTAAGTTAGAGGTAAGTCAGTAGGAGCTAAATTAGAACGTATTAGGACAACAGTAAAGCAATTTTGGAGACAAAGAAGGGGATTCTATCAGGAGTTAATCAAATAATAACAAGATTTCAAAATCTATGAAAATGATTTCTTTTCCTTAGCTTCTTTCTTAATTGTTAGTGGTTTCTTTTGCCTTAGCGTGAACTAAATTAGGATACATATATATAGGATGAACCCTAGAATTATTATTTTGGATTAATTCTTTTATTTAATGAAAGCCTAAGTTTTATTTTGAATTATTTGTGATTACTTATTATATTTAAATTCAAATTTGCTATCATTTTGATTCAATTATAGATTTGACATATAGGGTATCATATTTATAGACTCATTTTTAGAAGATGAGTCAAATATAGCCCTATGTTTTATCCCGAGTTATTTTTGATCCATTTTTGTTTTTTTAACTTACTATATGAAGAAACACAACCTAAACACAAACCCATGTTTATTGCCTTTAGACTCATTTTCTTAAGATAAACCCTTAGATGTATGATGAAAGAGTTACTAATCTTATATGAGTGTAACAAAGGTCTATATTAAAGACTTGTATTGGTGGTAATTTTACAAAAATTAGAATTTTATATAGGTGTGAAGGACTCGAGCCTAACATGGATCTGTTTTGGGCCTATATGGGTGAAACACTTTGTAATTTTTTTAGGTTTGATGAGAATGAAAAGAAGTTTTAGGGAATTAAACTATAAGACAAGAAAGCAATCAACAGGAGCCAAAGTAAAACGTCTTAAGATAAGAGTGGAGCAACCTTGATGATAAAGAAAGGGATTCCATTAAAATTCAATCAAAGATTATCAAGATTTTAAGATCCATAAGAATGATTTATTTTATCTTGTTTTCTTTATTAATTGTTGTTGATTTCTTTTATTTTAGAATGAATACATTGGGATAGACGTAGATGGGATAAAAACTAGGAGTAACATTTCAGGTTAATTCTTTGATTTAATGAAAGATCCAAGTTTTATTGTTAATTATTCATGATTACTTATTATATTTAAATTAAAAATTGTAGCATTTTAATTAAACTCTATATTTCATATATGGGGATTAAGAAATCATATATATGAATAGATCATATTATTAATAATAAGAGTTGCATAAAATCTTAAAGCTAGGACCACATAAATCCTCTAAGTTAGAGTTAAATCTATTAAAAGAATTCACAAAACGAGTTAATTCATTCTTAGGGGTTTTGATTATAAAGATTTTTCAATAAATAAACTTAATGATATAGGTTGTATTGGTTAAGAAAAAAATATGGTTATAAATTTGAAATTCCCATTAGTATAAGAAACTAAAGCTAATAATTGAATCAAGACAAATATAAGCTTAGAAAACTTTTAAGGGATTTCACATGTGAATCTTGTTTATTTATTAGTTGCTTTATTCTTGCGTATTATTTGTTATGTTAGATTAGTTCTGTTAACCTTTTCTCTTTTAAGTCAATCATTTATTTTATTATATTAGATAATAAAAAAAACAGTTCGTACTGCTATTTGTAGTCCTCTTGGGATCAACACTCGTATTCATAAGTTATATTACAAGAACAATAGGCGCACTTACATATTAACCATTGACATAGTTTTAATAGGACACATTTTTAGCATCATTACTAGGGATGGGGATATTATAAACGCTTCATTTTTATTAATATAATCATTTTTATATTTATTTTAGAAACTTATTTCTTGATCTTATGTTTGTTGACTAAATTTCAAGATTTAGGTACTTGATGTTACAACTACCAAACACAATGACATGACAGGGAGAACATTATATTGTAAGAGATTAGGCTATACCATTGCTTATAGGGACTGAATCTGAATTATTAGGCCAAGAATGGAGGTATTTGATATTATAATTACCAAATATAACGACATGATAGCGAGAAAAACATATTGTAGGAGCTTATGGGGACAAAATCTAGAATTATTAGGCCAAGAATGCAGGCCAATAATTTTAAGATCAAGCCCAACATGATTAAGATAGTTGAGCTACTTATACAATTTGATGGCTTACTATATGGGGATCCAAATTCATATATTGTAAATTTTTTGGAGATCCATAAAACATTCAAGTTTAATAAAGTTTTATAAGATGCCATTCATTTAAGAATATTCCCTCTTGCATTATGGGATAAAGCAAAAACATGGTTGAAATATTTGACTCTAGATCTATTACAACTTGAAACGAGATTGTTAAGAAGTTTTTAGTAAGGTATTTCCCTCTAACATAAATAGTAAGACCTAGTAACAGCATCTTCTCCTTTCGACAATTGTAATGTCAAACAATATATGAGATGTGGGAGAGTTGGAAGGAGCTATTAAGAAATTACCCACACCATAGACTCAATTTGGTATTGCAAAAATAAACATTTCACAATGAGTTACTAAAATATTTCGATAACCAAAGGGATATTTTAGACACTCGAGATACTGTTCTGATGAACTTCTGGTAAATTTTTTAGAAAAGTTTTAAAAAAATTTTGTAAATTGTGCTGATCATTTCTTCAAGAAGAACAATAGTGAAATTCTTAACAGTTTGTGAATTAAAAATCATAAAAATTTAGGCGAGAATAGGATCAAGGACCAAATTGTGTAATTGGAACATTCTAGCAAACCTAATGAATATTAGGTTGTCAATTGAGCCCAATAACTTGTAAATAATACTGACTAGGATATTTCCTTATAACTTGTAAATAATACTAACTAGGAGATTTCCTTTCCTAATTTATAGATATATCAAGAGTGGAACCCATATTGCAAGTTTGGACTGACAAACATATCAATTAGGCAAGTTCATATCTATCTAGTAGTACCAAATCCATACCAGCTATTGAATATGGTTCTATACTGATATGAACGGTGATGTGTTAAGAAAGACACCCTTGTCCTTACAGGTTAATTACCAAAAAAACTCAAACTTTCATCAATTTTCAATTATAGCCCGAACTTTAAAAAATAGCAATAAAATGCTTAAACTTTTAATTTTTTAATTCTAGCCCGACGTTAGTGTTTCTGTTAAGTTTACTGACATAGCTTGCCAAGTATTTCAGAAACCTTAACTATTAATACACGTCAACCAAAATTAACACAACAAATGAAGATTAATGAAACAGCATCGTTGTTTAAAAATGACCTAAATCAGATTACGCAGCCCCGACGACCTTATGCTTTGATTTCAATTTTTTCCTTCATTTTCAGTTTGTTCTCTCGACACCCTCACCCTTCGATTTTCAGATTATGCAATCCCGACACCCTCACACTAATTACATCAAGAGAATGAACTAAAAATGAAGAGCTTACTGGTGTAGTATGCTGTAATGCGAAAGTAGTTTAGAGTGTCAGAAGAACAAACAAAAAATAAAAGGTTGAAGGTATCGAAAGAACAACAGATAACATCAGGCTAGAATTAAAAAAAAAAGTTTGAGCCTTTTATTGCCACTTTTTAAATTTTGGGCTAGAATTGAAAATTTTTGCAAGATTGAGTATTTTATTACTATTTTTTAAAGTTCGGGCTATAATTGAAAATTTGACAAAAGTTTAGGCGTCTTTTGGTAATTAACCCTAGTTATATTTATATTTATATTTATGCATACAGGTTTGTGTATATATGGCATACTGCATGCATTATGATGGTCCTCACATGACTAAGTACTTGTTTTGTGTAATTCCATAATTGATATTTGGATTGTGTGTGGATGTTTTTGATTGTAATTGTGACTGTGATTGTTATAGGAGGAAAAATTTATAGGATGTGCCACTTAATAGGTATGTGTCAAGACCAGATGCGTTCTAATTTGAATATGAGATATGATTGTGATATAATATTAAGATATGTTACAAACTAATCATGTTTGATGATTGGTTCCTAGTTGTGTCCTTATTTGATATGTATATTATTGATATGATTGTGACTTTGGACATATTGAGTGAGTTTGTCTGGTGGTGATGTTTGACTTCCCACAACTCCTTTGGACTAAGAAATCCTTATGGTTATATAAGTATAGGTATATGGTTGGGTCATAGGTGATGCTTAGTTCCTCGCAGTCATTCGAGACGTAGTATTGTGAGGATTTGCCCTTAGACTATGTTTGGTTGGGTGGTTATTAACGGAATGGAATGAAATGTAAGATTATTCTATCGCTTGAAATGAAGATTTATAATAGAATGGAATGGAATACGATGGAAGGAGAGAGTTTCACATTACATCTTATTCTATCCTAAACAGTAAAAATAAGTTACCTCTAATTTGGGAGGTTTATGATGGAATGTAAAATGATAAACAATATTTCACTATATTACATTATGAACCCTTCTTCCAAACAATATTTCACTATATTACATTATGACTTATTCCAAACAATATTTCACTATATTGCATTATGAACGCTTTCATCCCTCTCAAACAACAATTTTTTAATATTACATCTATTTACATTCTATTTCATTAAAAATCTTACGTTCAACTAAACATAGCCTTAGTGAAGAGGGTCTTACAAATATTTATTTTCCGTAGTGTATTATGCATTGCATGTGATTTGCATTGCATCATATCTTCATGTTTATATTAAAATAAACTATACATTGTGTGAGTATGTCCTTGGGTGTCATGGGGAGATATGAACTTACTCAGTGAGGTTTGACTCCCCTTAATTCTATTTTTCAAGTTAGCTACTACCGACTTTATAGTAGTGAATCTAAAAAGCATCGACTGCAACATATCTACTTCTACATATGATCCCATTTGTTTTCATTTGTACTTGTACGCTAGTTTTGGTAGTGATATGATTTAGGATGTTGAAAAACCTGATGAGGCACACTAACATTATACTTTAATACATGGGCGGAGCCAAGTTATAGGAGAGGGAGGCCATGGCCCCACTTTTCAAATATTTTTTTTAAAAAATTACTTATATAATTAAAATTTTTAAAATTACAAATATAAGTGGCCCCTCCTTTTAAAAAAAATCCCTATCTTCTCTTCTCTTCAACTCTGCACGCACAGCCCTCCTTCGCTAGATTGAAAAACGGCCCCCTCTTAGAGTTGAGTCTGGCTCCGTCCCTGTTTTAATATGTGTGTACTTATGCGGGCCAATATTGTTATTTAGTATTTTGAGCTTTTGTATTTATTTGTGTAACTAGTAGTCGAGCTTACATATGATTTGAAGGCTTTGACTTTCAGGTTTCACTTGTTGATCATGTGCCCATTTGGGTTGTGACACTGTATTAGTCTTATTGAAGTGCTTTGATATTCTCTAATTTCTACTTAATATAAAATTCTTTGAACTTTTTAAAAAATTTAATTAGTTCATTATTTTTTTAACACTTATAAATGTACCATAGAAATTAATTAGTAAATTTAATGAAACACAAGTAGTCATCCTCTTATAAGTTGTTCTGCCAGTTCATATACCAAATGTATAAGATTTGATAGCCATAATCATCCTTTCCCTTAAAGATTGATTTGGTCATCTTTCAACCAAACAAGTTTCACGAACCTGGTGCCATTAGTACTAACTCCTTCCTTTATCCTACCACTTTTCACGAGATCAGGTACAGCTCCTTAGTTGTATTGACTCTCATAACACGTACAACTGGCATATTTGTTATCTTCACCACCAAAGTTAGTTCTATTCACTGTTTCCTAAGGACTCAAAATAGCTTGAGACACCAATTCCTATTTTCCAGGTAAATCATAAGCTTATTGAAGATTATCGGGATTAAGAAGGTCCACATAACATTTAATTTCTTTTCTTCAGACCCTTCAAGAATAGATTCACTAACGGCTCTGATACCAGTGTTGCCGCTAGAATAGTATCTGAAGTGTTCGAGATGATAGAGAAGAATAGAAAAAGAGGAGTTTTTGGATGATCTCATTTCCACAATCAACCACTTTTTAACATGATCCACCAGTTTTTACCAGAAACCAATTAAAACATGAAATATTGTCGCCTATTCTAATTATTTCCTTGTGTTAAATGACGATGCGCCTCTTAGTATTGCCGTTAAGCTCTTCCGGCAAACGACAGCACTTCAATTTTTCCAGCTTCCACAACTTCTCTTCTGAATCTTGCTCGAGCAAATATTACAGATGCTCCCAAACAAAAGATACTCGTTCTGATTCCAAACTATTTCAATAATCACAGAAGATTCGAGCTTAATTATAAAAAGTGCAGCAGCTATAAATTCGACAAATTTCAGATGTAGATCTAAGCTCAACCACAATATTGGGGACGCAATTACAATTGTAGACCGCAATTTAAAATCTTGACCGCGGCTAATTGGCATAATTTCCACCAATTTTTTCACTTTGATGAAATCTCCATCCAAAACAGAAACCTTCATTGTCTTGTGAAATGAACTTGCCAACAACACAAGCTTCAGGTGTCTAGTTCTAGTTCTGTACACTAATGAGCAAGCCAGTACAAACATAGGCCCCACATTTCTCCCCTTCCATAGTTCACTAATAGCCTAATCTTTCTGACAGCATAAACAACGTCCAATATCCTAAACAACTACTATAACATCTCCCGAAGCACATCTTGGTATAGAGCATGACGATGAACAATTCATCTGGGTGAATGTGAGTTATGGCCTGAACAACCTGTTGCTATCTCTAAACAAGGAATTTTGGCATGCGAGTCCCCTTTGTCCATACCATGTAGATCAACATCTCACGCTGCTAAACTTTCCAACTGTCCCCAGTCAACTAAGTCATCAGAACATGGAAAATTTAACATCTCAACGCTTGAAACAATGCACTCTCCATCATCACGTATATCAACATACTAATTCCACTAGTTACTATACTAAGTGTTAACCACCAGTTGTATCACCTTCAGACGCCAGTGATCCATTTGAAGGAACAGAACCAGCTTCATCAGACACCAAATAGCCCATTTCGTTGTGCTTCTGCTGTGACTGCCCCCAATTTTGATCAGGAAACACCTCTGATTGCAAGGATGGAGCAATGTTGTTGAGATGTAGCCAAGTTAGCTCCCACAGGCTATCCCCACCCAAGGCACTCCTCTGTACCAGTATTCCCTTATTCTTCATTACAAGCAAGGTGTTCTTAAGAAGCTCTGGAACTACTTCCTGGAGCTTCTCATTCTTCTTCCCTCTTACTTTGATCTTCATATATTTTTCCATCCTGCTAAGAACTCCCAGCCATAGCTTGCAGAATGTTGTTAACTGCGCTAGGTCATGAAGTAACCGTAAAAACGCTTTTGAGAGCAGTTTTACAGCAATGATTAGTGTTCCTTCCATGTTCCTATAGTCTTTTTGGGAGTGTCCCTGAGCAATTTCAAGCAGGTCATCAAGCATTGTGAAAATCACAAGATCAAAACACTGCAACCACAAACCATGAGGAAGGTTGATACCATCTGTCCCTGTCAAGCACTTCTGCAATGATGAAAGGGCATGGTTTCTGATCTCTTCTCTCTGATCCAAACAAACTTTTCTTAGTCCTTGCACAAGTCTCAGCCACATTTCACCAATATCCTGATACAACTTTGCGGCTTCCTCCCCCCGCATTGCTTCCTTGGCCTCACGAGACCACCTAGCCAAACAATCAACAGAACCAGACATAAGATCCAGCGCACGAACAGACCTCTCTGTCTGTCCCCCTCGAGATTCAGCAAACTGCCTTGCCGTGTCAACACACAGAACATAGTTGGCTGGTGAAACGTAAGCTCCATCAGACATAATGAACACTAGTGCATCAAACCCTACTTCGGAAGCTTCTGGGTGACGAGCAGTAATCGAGAGTAAAGATGTAACTGTACGCCAACCCATAAGTGTTCTGATATGAGTGGCATTTGCTTTCACTAAGCGAGTTACTTCCTGTGTAATCTGTTCACAGTAGGCATCAGCAACACGGGCATCAAGCTTCAAAACAAGTTGGAGTGACCTCAAAAGTTCATCTGCAATATTCTCTTTGTATGGTAGCAGTCGCTGGCAAATTCGGAGCAGCCCAAAAACAGCTTTCTCAACTAATGCACAAGGCATTACAGTTGATTGAACAATACTGGCTATGTGCTCATAAACACCCTGCCATAATAGCACAATCCTGTCCCTGTTATTCAGGGTAATTGCGATTAGCAACTCCAGGCAGAAAACTGCAGTATCTTCATCCTCTGGAGAGTTGTTCCCTTTTTGGGGCCGTCCTGCAGCCCAGACAAGTGCCCGTGCAAGCTGCAATAGAGATTCAGCTTGCAAGAACTTGCTCTCAGTAAATATGCTATCAATATGACACTTCTGGATTGTCTGAAGAGTGCGCTGATGAGCAGCGAGCTGCTGTTCAGTGGGTTGTGATCTTGGCTCCTCAGTATCAAGAGATAAGAGCTGACTGAATCGGCCCATCAATCCAGAAGATCTCCTGGGAGTTCCCATGGATTGCATACTAACTGAAGATAAAGAATTTGTCAGAGGTTTTCCGTGCCCAAGGTCAGGGGAAAGCTCGGATTCATCAGCAGCATCGCTGGCCACACGGGCTGGAAGAAGACCAAGTTTGTGCAACCGTAAAATGCAATCCAGAATATTTCTCCAACCAGTGCGAATATAGTCACCATATTTATTTGCAATTGTGAAAACTGTCACAGTTGCCATCCTCGCTTTCATGTCATCACCAAAGGCTAGAACAGGTTCCTCAACAGATGATGGATTCAAAAGAGTTGTGAACTTGCATAAGGATACAACTAGATCTTCCAAAACATCTTCAAGATGATGGCATGCAGAAATTTTTGCAACTGCTAAAAATCCATCAATACATGTCTGGTAAACATCTTCATGTTCTGCATGATCAAAAACAACGGAGATAGCAGCAATTGTTGGACCTGACATTATTGCAAACATATCATGATCAAGGTAGGCTCTAGAATCCGATACAATGAACGGAGCAGTTTTCTCCAACTTATGCATGAGATCAATCCAACGGCTTGGCGTCATTTCAGGGAAACCAGCTCCTTGTTCAGGGGTTGTGCGGATTTCATTCTTGCAAATTGAGTGGTAAAGTTCTAATAGGAACTCCCGAGGCAAGTCATTGCCTCCATTTATGTGCCTGTTATTCCGAATGAAATCCTCTTCTGTCATCTTTTTCTTCACCTGGACATTGTGCTGATCTGTGTTGAGCATTATAAGTGAATAAGATAATAAGAGTGCAGCATCCTTGTTAGCTAGAATATGCGGTGACTGCTCATAGTATCTCTCGGAAAATGCTTCAAGCACCCTTTGTATCTTTTGTGATTCTCCTGGCAGTCTAAAAGTTTCCAAGAACAGTCGCAGAGCAGTATCCAGATTCATGTCCTGAAAGTCGAAAGTACCAGCAAATTCATGAATAACCTGAACACAAAACTCATCATGATTTCCCAGAAAGTCCCCAACAAGATTCTTATCCAATCCAGCAGTATACCTGAAAAAACAGGCTACACTTTGGGGGTCAAGTTTGTCAGGTAACAGATGCGTTCCTTGAAGAAACTCTAAGCCCTTCTTAGGATCACGGTTGAAATGATCAGCTCCAATCATCAACCTTCTCTTAATATACTTCCTCCGGCGGACAAATGGGACCCAGTGATTAGGATCATTATAATCATCACATTTCACCATCCAGAAAGGGGTATACTCCCCAATATTCAAAGGGGCCTGTTCTGAAATTGCTGATGCATTCCCTATCGTTTCAGCCATACCCTGAATAACGGCAATTAGTCCATCCAAAGCAAGAATATGCATAGTTGACAATGGGCAATTCACCGGAAATGCACTCTTTGACAACAAGTTAGCTAGGTCTTCAAACACATTACTGCATGTAATGTCACAATCCAAATTGGCATACATCTCCACCATAAATGTCTTCTGCCGACAGAAGTCCACAAGAGCCTCCATGGCAACCTCTTGTTGTTGGTACAAAGCACCATATCTGCTCTGTGCAAGTCTCAAAATCACACAGGCAAAGAAAGCCTCAAGCTGTAATTTGAGTTCAGTACGCAGATAGTTATACAAGTTGAGAACAATACTACATACCATTGAAAGAATAAGTGGGCTCATTGACAAGCCAAACTGCATAAGATTGCGAAATAATTCATCTTGGATTAAACTCAACAACCTAGGATGATGACATATAGACGGCCCACCCAATTCTATAGCTGAATTTATTAAGCTTAAGGCAAACAGGGGAACATCTTCGTCAAATGCCACGGTATTTGAACTAGAACCCATTCCAACATGTTCAACAACATTCAGTAGGGAACACAAGAAATGAAATATTTCCACCATACAAGGGACCCCATATGGTTCTGTCATCAGGTTCATATCAAATGGAAGTGCATCCTTTCCACTACCAGCTCCAATCGTATTTTCTTCCATCACACTTGTTCCTAGACCAGTGGAAACATTAAGACTCAAGTTCACAGAGGAAGCTTGACCATCAAATTCAGAACTACTGTTTCCATTCTCCATTTGTTTACTTCCAAAAGCATAATCATTATCTGGCCCATCAATCTGTAGAAGAAATTAAGGTCACATGTCTGTTACAAAAGCAAAATTCTAAAGAGTTGAAACAATCACTGGTATCCAGTGTGTAGATTTTAAAGATTACATACAAGGCCTCCAACCACAAGATGCCCACCAATAGAAAAGTAAACAAGAAAAAGAAGGCCCTGAGATTGTAAAATTAATCGAGGTTCAAATTTCAATTCGACAACCCAATAGTCATGTATGTTTTTCACTTATCATGCAGTGTAGAGATAGTTCAATCAAAATTCAGTAACACTTACAACATGACATTTAAAGAAATTCTAGCAGTGTACACAACCAACTAAGAACCAGGAAGATTATGAAAGTGTTACCAGTGATGTCAACACAAATATAACAAATAAACTAGACGTCAACACAAATATAACAAATAAACTAAGTCTCCTCTGTCAGCTATCACTTCATAATTAAGGCCAAATAAGTTGCCTCTCCTCTCACTTTGAAGAAGTCCCCAGCATGCACTTAGAGTAGTTAGGAACATCTTGTTAGCTATATACCTCAGCATGTTGTGGAGGAAACCATAATTACAAAGAGAATGAATTCTACAAGTACATATTGCTGATCGAGAGTGAAGATTGCTTCCCAATTGGAATCCTGAAGAGTTACCATGATTATTTAAATAACTGATAAGTGCCCCAAATGTTCATCTTAGCCTATTCTCAAGGGAGGGACATAAATGTTCATTTTGGCTTATCTCCAAGGGAGAGATATAAATGTTCATCATATTTAGAAGAAAATAATAAAAGATAATGTTTTGATAGTTGAAGAGAATGAAGCGCGTAAACTACCTGCTGCACATAAATGTTCATTTTGGCTTATCTCCAAGGGAGAGATATAAATGTTCATCACATTTAGAAGAAAATAATATAAGAGAATGTTTTGATAGTTGAAGAGAATGAAGCGCGTAAACTACCTGCTGCACAGGAAAAACTCCATTAAACAATGCATGTTCAGCGTTGTCAACATCTGGAAGATGTGAAAAAATGCACCTGATCAGTTCCTGCATTGTATGACGAGCTACCCGCTGCAACAACTCCCCTTTACTTCCTGCTTGATGGATGATACGAAAACAAGTATTCACTATAGTACAAACATGCTGATTACTCAACATGACAGATGCTTTGCTTTTCATACATGCATGAAGGACGTGAAGTATCTTCATCAATACAACTTCTTCTGATGCAGGATCTGTCACCTCAAAACGACAACTAGTGACAGCATCAACTACCAAATGCATGGCATCTTCAACATTTTCAGTATTGTGATCAATGACATCAAGAGTGAGTATCTTATAAACAGATGATAAAGCAACCCCGGTGATTGGTGCACCAGTTTCATCCGATCGAATCACATCCAAAAATGGCTGGAGATACACAGCAGGGTTGATGGTATGCCATGGATGCTGCCATGAGAATATTTTCCTGCGCAATGCTTTCAAAGACTGAATCAATGAATGCTCAAGCTGATCATCACCTGATGCATAACAACCACCCCATCTTACATTTTTTCTCATCACAGCCAATACATCACCTACTTCAGCATTGACCATGCATGCTAGGGAAGTTTTATTAGAATAGGAATTGTCAAAGTCTTCAGGTTCTTCCTCAATTGCCTTGATTCCAGATTGTGGCTTTACACGCCCCATGATTGAAGTCCCCTTTGAAAACGTTCCAATTCTATCTGTGTTCACTACTTGTTATGCATAGGAGGCACAAGATCTAAGCTGAAATATAAAACCTAACAATCAAAAGAAGAACCAATACATATTATCTAGCCAATTCACTCAACAAAATAAGCATAAACATGCACCAAAAAGATATAATATTAAGAACTAAGAAGCTCCAAAAGCCTGTATTAGTACCGCTTTTGCATTTATTAGAACTGCCCTGGCAATTCAAAAAGAGGATGTAACTAGTTAACCGCACATACGACATATCGTGTGAAAATTCTCTACATAAGTCTTCATTCAGCATGCCATTTTCTCAAATTCTCTACTTAACTAACCATGAACCTAAAATGGCAACGTAACTTCAATTTAGCAAAACCATACAAAAACCCTCAAATTAATCATCCCAGAGAGAATCACCAATTCATAAAATTTGGAAATTGTCATGATCAAAATTGCAAGTCAACATAATCAATGCCACATAACGGATCAACAATATAAAAAGAAATACAAATCAGCATACCATTACGCTAGATCTAATCCTCCGTTGCGTACGCAACACAAAAGTGAATCAAAAGAAAGAAAAATTGAGAAGTGAATCAACAATGACACACACTAAACCAAGCACAGAAGAGTAGCCGGTTGAGCGGATCGCGTCAAAAAGATAAAACAAAATCGACAATCCAAGGCAATGCACGAATTGACAAGACATAAAACTTCAGTCCTCGAAGTTTCCAGACACGAGAGAAGAACAAATAGCCCGAGAGGAAAAATGGGATAATAAAAAGAAAGAAAAAAAGGCGCATAGAGAGAGAAAGAATGACGAGAACGTGAAAAGTTGTTTGAAACAGATCAAGAGCAATGGGTTCACCTGCCTGACTGAGATTTGAACAGAGTAGAACAACTCTCTCTCTCTCTCTTTCAGGCTGTTTGTTTGGTACACTTAAAATTGAATTCCTGGATGAATCGAATTGAATTCTATTAATGAAATTAGAATTGAATTGAATTTATACTGTTTGGAACAAATTCAATAATATTAGAATTGAATTCAATTACACTGTTTGGAACAAATCTAATAATATTAGAATTGAATTCAATTATTTCAT
>JAOSBM010000003.1:13142914-13169628 GCA_027568955.1 Erythroxylum tenue
GATGTATGACAAGTGTGCGCTCACCACCTAGGTGGCTTGACAGTTAATGATCCTTCAAGAGTTTAAGCTCAAGTTTACATCTCAGTCCGTTGGGCTCCGAAAATAGGGTCCAACATGAAATGATGAAGTTAAGTATGAAGTGCTTGATACTTAGGAATAAGATATGTTATAGAAAAATAATAGAAATTTTTGAATGATAAGATGTAGTTGAATTTGATGAATTTAAATAAGTTGAGAGTTGAGGGTTTAATGAAATCTAATTGGTGTTTGAGTTGTTATGAAGTGGTTTTGTACTAGAAGAGGTGAATTTGAGCAGATTATGGGTGTATATGATGCTAGAATGGAAGTAGGAACCATTTGAGAGGTTTTGGAGGGAGTTTTGTGTCACATATGTCCGTTAAACGGACATTAAGTCCGTTAAACGGACCTTCTCAAGTCTAAAAAGGCCCCCAGATCAGTCCATGTCCGTTAAAAGGACATGAATGTTCATTAAACGGACCTTCTCGGGTCTAGAAAGCACCCCCCATGTCCGACAATGTCTGTTAAACGGACCTTCTCAAGTCTAAAAAGGCTCCCAGACCAATCCATGTCCGTTAAACGGACACGAATGTCAGTTAAACGGACATTCTAAGGATAGCTACATTAAATCGTGATTTTGACCCTTTTAAAGGCAAAATCTCATTTTGAGTTCTTCATAAAAGTTGTATACCTCGAAGTCCTCTTTCAAACCGTCTGGAAACAACATCAATCCGACATTTTTTTTGAAAGTTATGGCAATCGCGCCAACATAGGTTCATTAGGAGTGAGGACAAAAACATGGTTGCTTCTTTTGACCATAACTTCTTTTCTAGACCTCCAAATGACTTGATTCTTGAAGAAATAGATTCCTAACACATTTTTCCATCTCTTCATGAAAAGGTGTAGTAATTTGTGTTGAATTGAAAAAGATTGATCAAATGAAAGTGTAGGAATCTGTTGGAACAGTGTAAATAGGATTCTTTTTATTGAGAATACTTTAGTGTTTTGATTATATCTGGATCTGTAGGATTCCAATTGAGATTATTTTTGATTTGGAGTAAACTACAGAAGTAGGGCTACAAATCATATGAAGAATCTGAATTTTGATTCAGTCTCTAAGGTGTTCAATTTCTAGATGGAATTTGGGTATAGTACACTATTTTTGGATAAGAATAGTCCAAAAATATTTGAGGTATATCTTCCTATTTACTGAACCAAATTGAGTTATTTTGGTGTCAATGGAATCATAAGACATAGAGAAGCACTTTTTTAGAAGAGAGTATGACCAAATTACATCAGTTTCACTTTCTGATTGAATGTGAATAGTAGACCCGAAAGTGTGACTTGGAAAAATCTGAAGTGATTCAATGAGAAATTAATTGTGAAATTAATGGTTTTAGTGAGGCATAAACCTAAGAATAAATTATACTTAGATGAGTTATGAGAATGATTTTGTGATGAAATGATACCCGGTATTGTCATGAACATGCATTGTACATATTTCATTTCATTCATGTGCATTATTAGACACTTATGATTGTACAAATTGTGATGCATGTGTATGTTGTTTAATATAGAGGAGTAACTGGAATGTCAACCTCCAGACATTGCTGAAACTTCCAGGCACTAGCTTTAAGAGTAGTTGGTGAGTAACCTAGACGGTCTCACTTAATTACTTGATTGCTTAATTTATGATTTGAATGATAATTGAATGAGTTTAATTGTGGATTCCAGACAGAAGGTTGGATGAAAGTGAATGTGGATTGAGATATTGAAGTGCTACTTGAATGTGAATGTTAAGACCTAAGTGCTTTATAATGTGAGTGATTGTGGTACATGCATCCCATACATGAATGCATAATAAGATAATGACAGTTGTGACCAGAGCAGCTACCGATCAGAGCTTAAAGCTCAATGAGTGAAAAGAGCCTCGAGCTCAAACAATGATTAAGAGCCTAAGACTCACTATGTATAATGAGCCCTGTATCCTCATCAGATAAGGGACAATTATTAATGAGCCCGGTATCCAAAGTAGATACGGGACAGTTTAGGCACTCGGTCACAACAATATAATAATTGGAAAGTGTCTCATGAGCACCTCATATGCATATTGTTAAGTATAATTGTTGAAATGAAATGCCTATGCTTACGTGAAAAATGTGAAATTTATGTAAAGTGCAGTATGTGATTATCTTTTATGTGAATTGTTGTGATGCATGAATTGAGTGAACCATCGATGATAGTTACCTCATTGAGTTCGCAAAACTCACCAAAATTACAACGTTGTCTTTTCAGGACCGAGAGATGACTCTAGCTTTTGAGAGGCTCTACCAGCCGAGTAGATTATGATTGGTAAGAGAAGTCATGGCTCAAAGGTTGGTCAGCTGGGATTTTTGGATAGATTAGTTAGATTGTACATATTTTTCTCATTCATGTCGTACTATTGTATTGAGTTTTGATGATGTACATATGGAAAATGTTGAAAGACACAATGTAGACAGTCGGGTTTTATGAAATAAAATGAGTAAAAAGTTGGTTTTAAAATATTGTGATTTTCTATTGATGTTGTATGAGTGATGCCATGTGAAGCGAATGTAGTGATTAATCGTAGCGCACTATTATCGTAAGATACGTAATGGAATGACCTCTAGGCATCTTGGTGTGTACCCTGCAGTAAAAGGGGCGTTATATACCAAGTGTTCGACGAAAGTTCTATTAGGGATGACCATTGTTTTTTTTCCATGAAAAATTATAAAAGCTGCAATTCTTTTAATGCATGGATTGTTTAAATTAAATTGATTGTTGCATAGTCAGTCATGTTAGTGAATGTGGCATATTAATATATAATGTCGTGAGCATTTTAATATACAATGTCTCTTTTGTTTAATAATGTTGTGAACAATTTAGTTTACAATTTCTCTTTTGTTTATGTAATATACAATCAAAGCTACGTGCAATGTCGTCGTTGTTTGAAAATTTCATTTATTATATTTAGAATAACGTTTTATGAAATTATATGTTAGATGCTACAACTTTCAATATTTGAATTAAAAATAAGTGTGTGTCTTAATTTAATTGAAATAATAAAAAATTATAAGCCTGAATTTTCACTACATCCCAAAATATGCATAAAAATCAAGTTATGCATCATTAACATCATAGGAAAAGTGTAAGAAAGTCAAGGTTAACAAAGGAAAAATGAAAACTCCTTACAACCGAAGCTCCAAATCATTTGTAGTCTTACGAAATGAATATGTAAGTTCATTATTTAGAAGTTATAATTATATCAGTAAACATAATATTATTTATTATGTTATATTCTTTTTCCATAAAACAGAGTCAGAAGTAACTACACAAAGAAGAGAGTGATAGGATCACACTCTACAAACTAACACATTGTAAGGAAGGTGAAGGCTGGATGTCTGAAAAAGCGCACAATAATTATTTAAGTATAAAAATTTGTTTAAATTTTAAGTTTATTTATTTATGTAGTACTAACTAATAATATTTAAATTAAATATTGATTTTCTTTTTTAAATTTTAGAATAAGATGTAGGAGTTGTTGCAAACATCAATATCTAATGGAAATGAGCCAAATGTAGATGACATTTATAACTAGGTGTTTGGTACACAATCCGAATACAGCAAAGGACTTGGATTTGGCCATAAACTAGTTGCTTCATCCTCATCAAAACCAATATACGTTCAACATCCCAAAAAGGAAAACAAGTCCTTTATAAAAAGGGTGTCCAAGTATGAAAAGTACCTAAGAAAATTACTTGACTCAAATTATATAAGCAGTGAAGATGAAGATGGGTCTGAGTAACTATTTTATTATTTGTATTTTTTATTTTGTACACAAATATTTTTGAAGTTGTAATGAAAATTTTGCACATGATCTAATTTAATAATATTCTATTTTTAATTTACAAGGCTTCTAATTTTTATTTATTTTTTAATTACATTTTTGTATAATAAATTACCAACAAAAAATTGAAATATTATATACAACAAAATTGAATAAAAATGTCACAAATGAGTTACCTCCGATTTGAGAGGTTCAGGATGCGATGTAAAATGATAAATATGTACTACCTAATATACCCTTAATAATTTTTTATAATACCAATTATACCCTTAACACTAATAATAAGCAGCAAGATAATACATCTCATTATTTCTATCAATGGTAGAATGGTCATTCATTATTATTATACATACATTATATTTCATTCTATGCATCTTCCAAACAACATTTTACTATATTACATTATGAGCCCTTCCATCCCTCCCAAACAACAATTTTCTAATATTACATCCATTTACATTCCATTCCATTATAAACCATTCCATTCTATTACATTTTATTCCGTTCCACTAAAAACTTTTTGTCCAACCAAACAGAGCCTTTAGAGATGAATATAAAAAATGTCACCTATACTTTTTACTTACAAGGATTTGACGACGATTTTAGCAACGAATTTAATCGTCACTAATTATTATTAGTGACGATTTAAATAAATCGCTAAAAGTATGTTCTATTGTAGTGTTATTTGTATATGAAAGACTTGAATTAAAATGATCCCTAAGTTAAGATCAATTGAATGGTATTCATCCAAGTGGGAGCAATATGGGAGATGATGAATTGGTTTCTAATCAATGATAACTACAATCTAATAGGAGCTCTTATTACTATCTAATTCGAGTGGGAGAAATATGAATGTAGAGAGAATTGTTTTCTGAATTTTTATTATACCCATATTGTGATAAGATTATTCATTATACAATTTTGAAGTTGAAAGGAATAAATTGTGTGGTTATTTTAAAAGAAATTAATAAGCCTAAGAATATGAAAGGGCTTAATCTAGTTTTTTTAAAGATGAATGAGTTATAGCGATAGAAGAAGAATGTACTTTGATAAGTTCGATCTGAGTATAAGACTTGGATAATCTTTCAAAAAGATGTGTATTCATCAAGAACAAATGAGTTCTTCAAATGGTAAAGACTGATGATAACTTTAAAAGATACAAAGCATGTCTAGTAGCAAAAGGAAACACAATTGAAAAGATCAATTATGAGAAAAAATCTCATTTATTATGTGGTTTAGATCAATTTGACTTATTCTAGCCTGAGTAATTAGAATGGATCTTAATATACATCAAATAGATGTAAAGACTATGTTCTTAAACGAAGAACTAAATGATGAAATCTATATGGTGCAACCACTAGATTTCATTCAGAAGGGCCAAAGCATTACATGCTCCGATTGTTAAAGTTAATCTATGGTCTAACATAGTCTCGAAGTAAGTGACATATTACATTAGTACTATAATCATATTATATGATTTTAGTATAATTGGAAAAGACCACTTATTTTATGTTAAAAGATCCAACAATATATGTGTAATTTTATTATTTCATATGGATGATTTTTTTTGATAGCTATTGACAGTAAGTAGTTTGTTAAGAGAAAAAACAAATTGGCTATCAACCATAATCAAAATGAAGAATATGCCTATAGCTGCATACACCTTTGCGGTTATGATTGTTTAAGTAGAGTTTTATTACTATTTATAAGCTACATATACATCAATGGAATACTTGAACAATTTTATAAGCAATATAATAAAGCATTTTATAAAGCAAATTGCTAAAAGTGAGCACCTAAAAAATATGTAGTATTCACGTATGCCACAAGAAGAATAAGTGATAAAGATAATTCCTTATTCCAAAACATCAGTAGTCCCATCTATGTTGTGTATAAACAAATAAATTGTAGGAAAAGTATTAGAGAGCTCAAATATCACTATCAAATCAAACACATATATATCAAGTATAAATATGTCAAGAACATAGTAGCACAAAGAGAAATGAATATTTTTAGTGACTATTCATAATACTTATTATCAATGACGATATTATGTTTGTCATCGAATATTTGATGTAATATATATTTAATTAAGAATTAAAAACAATTCCTAGAATGAATTTTAAATGAAATTCAGTTATAGAAATATGAAAATACTTGATTCTGAATTAAACGTTATGTTATAAAATGAATGTCAAACAAGTGTTGAATATTCAACTGTAGTTACAAACATTCAACTATAATGATAAGAAGTATATAAGATAGATAGTAGATGTCTTCCAAATAGGTGATTGCCTCTATCATTTTGTAAGAATGGAGATGTGATAAGTTTGAAGCGATTTAACTAAGTGATAAACTAAAGCTCAAGGCTTAAAATACTAGCGTTGATGTGAACTACAATAAAAAGTGTAAAAGGTTATTAGTAATGACATAACTATATGTTCGCCCAATCTGTTTTAATATGTTACATGAGAGTTCTAACGGTTGGATTAAATAAATAAATGTGAAAATTTTTGACAACATTATATCTATATGTCGAACCTACAAAATGATGAAAATTCCATATTCAATGGAGATTCATAATAAAGGAAACAATAGCAATGTTTCAATAAGGCACGCTTATAGCAAATATCTAACTTTTCCAATGGTCAATTATATAATAAGGTAGAAAGAACTAATATATTTTGGTTCCAATGATGACGACAATGCATAGTTCTTAAGAAAGGTTATGTGTAGTTATAAATTGTTAACGAATCAACTGTATTTTGGAAGTGTATCCAATTAATTTATATAAGTGGTAGATCGCTACTTGTATGATGAGTAATTAACAGGAGATTTTAAGGAAAACAACATAAAGAAAAAGGTAAAGCAAACACAACATAATAGGAGGGGGCATTGCTTCAATGAGGGAAGATGCTTAAGACATGCTAAGAAGACTTAATTAATAAACATAATGGAAATGAAGTATAAAAATATTTCTATCTATGATCCTCAATACTTATTACATTCTCTCTATATTATAATAGAGATATATAAATTATGAGTGCTCCATGCCTGCATCTGAATCAAAAGGAATATTATTTCACAATCCTTATTAGAAGAATTGATAGTTTTAGAACCATTATTGTTGCAAGCTTTCGAATACAAATATTAGCATCGAATCCAATGCACTAAAAATGTGTTTGGTTACGAAGAAATAGTGAATTTAGCTAAACATAACCAGATTCTTCAATGCTCATATCAGCATCCACTCAATAGTCCTAAAGTAAGCAAATTCTACAAATAATTTCACCTAATAAAACTTAAATCAATAACCATAAGCTCATAGTCAAAATTTATTGAGCCAAGTTCTAAATAAGAGTAAGAGAGAAGATGAGAGAAGATTAACTTTCTTGGAGTTCTAGAAGCTTCATTTAAGAACCATTGTAAGACTAATATTCTATTTTAAATACATATATATGTATATTAATAATCATGTAATTTACCAAAACTCAAAGAATTATAAGAAATTTCAAACTTACCAAGTTCTTTTCTAAATTTTTGATTGATGATGCCAGAGGAAATAAAATATAGTTTGAAATGGATGCCTAAGGAGATAAGAAAATTTATTTCCATAAAAAATAGCAAAAGCATAAAATAAATTCAAAATAGTTGAAATATTAAACCAAACTAATTGAAATAAAAGACTAGTGGTAAAGAGGATGAAGAACTTTGATTGAAGAAGGAAATGGGAAAATGTCAATATAGTTTATATAAGACTAATTTATTAGTTAACTAGTGATACATATATACAATTATGTTTGTATATAGCCAAAGTGTAGGAGAAGATATTTCTATAGTGATTGTTATTATTCTTATTATCGGGAGTGTTTTAACGTTACCAAAACGACGTCGTTTGGTGTTAAACCAAACAACAGGGGAGGGTAGGTCTTGGGAGTGTTTTAGCGTTACCAAAACGACGTCTTTTGGTGTTAAACCAAACAATGTCGTTTTTTCAAGTTAATAACGTTCAACCGCAAGCAGACGACGACGTATGGGCTGGAAATTTACCGACATAATTTTCTGTCAGTAATAATCCGTCGGCAAAGTCAAAACTTCATTATTCCGCCATCAATTACTGCCTTATTTGCCGACGGTATTATTCCGTTGCTAAATTATATTTTCCCGTCCAATTTTCCGATGAGCAAATAAAAACTGCCGGTAATTTGCAACTGCTTGTTTTCCGTTGTTATTTTTCTGTCGCCAAATGCTGGCTATTTTCCTTGTAGTGCATGTTTTCTTAGTCTTCCATCCTTGTTCTTGTTGCTTCATATAGTTTTCTTCCCTAAACATTGTCTCTCAGAGGGGTTCTGGAAAAATCGACTGAATCAACTCTTAGTTTTTGGTAATTTCATCCAAAAGTCCAATGTTACCTCTATATGTTTGAAAGATTTAGAATGAATTTGAAGTTCTGAAAAATTATTATGCAGTTTATCAATGAGTATATATGCTCCCAAGGACGAAACAGCGGCGAAGGTTTTTGGCTTAGTGTAAACAATTCAATCACAGTTCCTCTGGTGCTCATGCATGTGGAAATATTTATGAAAGATTTAGCTGCTGTATTCATCTACATACTAGTTTGAGCAGAGAGTGAACTCCACTAATCTATGACTCATTGCATCGCTTATAGTGTATTTAACCAGGAAACTGTAATTATATGAAAATTTCATGCACATATTATGCAATACAATGCTCACTTGGAATTTTTAAAGGTATTAATTTCTCATTCAAATGGAATTAGGACACTTTTACCGTCTACATCAAAATTATTTCCGTCACAATTAATCGCTAAACAACATCTCTTTGGCTTAGGGTTATTGGTTGCCGTTTGTTCGTCACCAGGGTCTAAAAGTTAATAAAAATAAAGGATAGTTATTTATTAATTAAGAATTTAAAATATTAGTTTTCTTTTTTACCCTTTTCCCGGGGATACTTCGAACACATTTTTCTATCCTTGTGGGTTTTCTATCTTAGAAGATGTCGTCTGAGATCGTTGTGGCAATAATTCATAATTGTACGGTAGCCGACTCAGCTTTACCTTTCAAAGAACTAAAGATTTTCTAAAGAACCGGTTGTGACGGTGAAATCCATAGTGTAGCTGCCGGTACATTAAACCAATAAGATTCAAACATATGAATTACCTTAGTGCTTCTTCTCACTTCAACGGCAACGGCCTGTGAATTTGACATGGATTCAACTACTAATCACATTGTCTTATCAGGAGCTTTCTTTATAATCTTTATGTCGATCAATAACCAATAATTTACAAGTTGTGGTGCAACACTCTGTAAATGCATCTCAAATGAACATTTTAGTGTTACAAAAGCTCAATTATGGTGCTAAGGAAAAGGGTGAACAAGGAGTGGTAAAAGACAACAGGAGAAAACGCGTAGGAAGAGTACCAGTCGAAGCTACAGCTTCCATTGTCTTATCTCGTGGAGCTTTTGCTTATACTAAACACTTAATATAAATCAATATGTTTTTTTTAAATGGGTTATTCTGAAAAAAAAAAGGAGCACTTTGCTCAAGTTTTTGGATGCACAAGTCTAACTATATTTCCTTTCTGTTTCTTCTGAAGATATAATCTTAAGTTAATCATAGCTTTACAGGCATAATTAGATAGACAAACGAAAAATAGGTTTAAAGACACTATATTGATGAAAAGAACTAAGATTAGTTGGCATCTTTGTCTACCAAATGTTCTCAATAGACAAGTTAACTAGTCCTAATACAAAGAGATTCAAGAACAAGAGAAACTGCCCCTTCTTCGCATACTTCTGAGGGTATGCTCGGTGTTACTCTGAAAGATATGTACAAAATTGCACAGCAACTCACCCTTTCATCAATGTCTTTGTCTAAGCAAAATCTGAGTTGTTCACTATTAAAATCTCAGTCTCTTTAGTGTTGGTCATGTAAGAACTCTGGGAAGCTCATCTCTTCCTAATTTTGTTGGAAGTATCGAAACTATGGAATAAGGTGGCCAAAAAACCAACGTAAAAAAACAAGTACCAGGATACAAATATTTCCATTTAGCAAGATTGGATTCTACGAAGCCGTCATCTTTTTAAAATGGGACATATATGTTCTGATCTATGTATCTATCTGAGGAAGGCCTCGTATATGGTATGCCACACTCGGTGTATAATGTTAGAACAACTCCGCATGCTTTTGGGACAATTGTACTTGAGCAAAGAAGACTACGGCGCCATTTGGGACAAAGTTACAACTGTATGTTCTCTGTTCTTGATTTCTCCCCAACTGAAAGTGAAATCTCAATATGGGATTTGATGAATTTATTAAAAATATTCCAATTTGATTTAGATAATGAAGACAAGTGACTATAAAACAAAGAAGAAGCTACAAGAAGAAGGAAGCTCAGTGACCAATATTTATTGGAAACTATCAACTTTCGCTTGTATATAATATATGCATCAGCTTGCAAACATCAAAAACTAGCAGAAAAGAATCCAGCCTTGCACTATTCTAGCAGCGGAGATAGTTGTAGAACTCGAGTCGAGTGATCAAATGAAACAGGAGGAATATCATCAATTGTTAAATCATGGTGTTGGAACAAAGAGAAAGTCCAGTGAGGTTCATGAATTAGATGAGAAGAAAGCCAATGTCGTCGATGGAAACATGGCTGCGGCTTGGGACCAAATTAGGGAGGAGGCGGCAGTATTTGGTGGCGCTCGACGTGGTCGGAAACGTTATGTTGGAGTCCGACAGCGACCATCAGGACGGTGGGTGGCAGAGATAAAAGATACTATACAGAAGATCAGAGTGTGGCTAGGAACTTATGACACCGCCGAGGAGGCTGCGAGAGCGTACGATGAAGCAGCATGCTTGCTACGTGGGGCTAATACAAGAACAAATTTTTGGCCTTGTTCACCATCAAAACCTGCTCTTCCACCAAAGATAACCAATCTGTTGCTCCTTAGGCTCAAAGCTAGAAATAATGTTGCTGGGGAGTCGATGGATACTCCTAATCCAGGTAACAATTTACAGCAACAAGAATCAACGGAAATGGAAGAATACCAGTTTGATAATTTCTGCAATGTGAATCCGGACTGTGTTGCAACTGGAAACAGTGACACTCTTGGGAGTTGTAGTGGGACTGCAGCTACTACTAATGATCATATGAGTAGCTGTCTTGAAACATCAGGTTTAAAGACCGCAGATAATGGGAGTGATGTTAGAGCATTTGATCTGGATTACGATAACTGGGGCAATTTTGCTCATTATCACTTTGGTCAAGGAGGAGGCATACAAGTGGAAGAAAGAGGGGAAGAGATTGATACAGGGTTGATGGATATCAAATTTGAGGATTCTGTGGCACAAACATTGGACTGTTCTGCATTTGACATAGCACAGGAAATGATGGAGCCAATAGAGCTGGGGAAGAGTGAAGATGATCAGTCAATGCTGAGAGAAATCATTAAGAGGTTAAACTATGAGCGCAAGTTCTCAGCTTCTCTTTATGCCTACAATGGAGTAGCTGAATGCTTGAGGCTGACTCGCAGGTTAGGATTGGTTGGACGAGAATTCCCATCCAATCTCAGGATTTGCCATAATAATGAGGAGGCTAGCAAGTTAAAGGACGTAAAGAAGGAGGTGCAAGAAGTTGGCATTCCACAAGTGCCTCCCGAACTGGGGCCATTTACTTCCTCTACACTGGGCACAGAAACTGGTGAATTATCGCTTTGGAGTTCTCTTGATCTTCCTCCTATCTGCTTCATTATTTAGTTAATTACCTGAATCATTGGTAGTATAGACTAGTCTTTCAGGAATTCAGATGAAAGATTCATATATTTGATTAAGCATCAGAATAAATCGTTTCTGTATTTCTCTAACATCAAATCCTGCAAAAGTTGTTCAACAAAACAAAGCATATCTGAGTACGAGTTCATGATATTTGCTTTACTTCCAGACATATATATTCATTAACGCAATAGAACGCCAAGAGTGCAGAGTTTTGCCTGTCAAACATGAAAATCTCATTTCGTCAATGTTGTTACAGACGATGAGAAGGCAATCAGGTATAAGTACAATATTCGTCATTGCCTCGTAATATAGTTACATGACAACTTTCTTCAAGAGCCATCGAAATTTTATCAAGTTTGATGAAGAAAACTTTGCTTCTTTCAGTCAAAAAATGAGTACATCTAGACTCCCAATAGGAAACATTGCGCCAAACAAAGCTTAGCATTTGCTAACTTCGAAGTTAACAATATCCATAATTTCTGTTTTAAACTTACATTTGATAAAAGAGCACCTAAGCAAAATATTAGTAATATGGCCGAAGACAAGCAATCATCTCAAAAGATGAAACAACAAGAAGTCCCTTGTGCCTCAGTCCACATTATCCTTAACCTGAGGGTTAGAGTTCATTATGGCACCATTCATTAGATGATAAATAATGCAAGGCTGCTCCTGAATGACAAGAAATTGGATTGTCGCATTTGCTAATTGTCCGTATAGAATTATCCGTCAACACAAACTTCCATTACCCACTATTCCAAAAAGAAACGATAACATTCACATTTCTTCCCTGTGGCCAACTTCTACACAGCTCAAGGTTTTGAAATTATACCTCAAAACATATGCAGCAAATGCTATCCCTTGTCATCTTGTGGATATTCAGAGTAAAGCTCTTTCGAAATCGGTTATCATTAGATATCTTCTTTCCCCGTATAGATAAGAATTCATTATCATTATTGTTGTTATCGCGTGTGTGGTTTTTATCATTATTTGCTTCGTAAAAGTTATCAGTTTCCTTTAACACGAGACTGGGCAGGGCAATAGTTTGCTTAAAGCGTAGCGTAAGCCGTTAATGATGTCATTTTATAGAAAAAAGCGTCAAATTTCGTTTTTATTTTCACAGCAGAACAGAGGTTTGGAATCCAGCACGTTGTTTCCAAGTGTACTTCTGCAAATGTTTGCTGTCCGAGACCCATAATCTCATTTGGATCAATGAACTGTTCACAAGAAATTAGATTGTTGTGTATCGACATATATATTGCGAGAGCAACAAATGTACTGACTGGTTAGTGTCCTATGCTAAGTATTTTGAGCTAGAAACCACTTCTTTTGACACTACACCCGGTGGGTGTCATATACTCCTCTTGGAGGATCAGTCGGGACTCTGCTTCGTTGTAATTTTATAGTAGTTTGTCTTTTCCCTATTTAAAAAAAAAAGATTGTTGCAAAATGCTATGACCTTAAAATTTCTAAACATTAATGATGAATGTCGCAAAATAAAATAAAAAATAAATTATCTTCTTACTAAATATTTTAGATGTAAGAAATAATTTAGGATTACATTTTAGTGTAGGAAGAAAATTAATCTCTAAGAATATGATTTAATCTCTTAAAATTTCACTTTATTAAGAAGGGAAATCATTTTCTTAAAATATTTTACTCTTTTAAAATTGAAAAAAATAGTCTTTTAAAATTTCATATTCTTTTATTTAAGGAGAACAATTTTTTAAGAGTATACAATCTTTAGAATATCAAAACATTGACTTTCCTAAAATAGTATACAACTAATATTCAACTTGACACCCCCTTTAAGGTAAGGAATTGATGTCTTTCATTCCAAGTTTGAATAAAAATATCATGAAAACTTGAACTACTCAATCTCTTTGTTACAACATCAGTTAGTTGACTTCAAGATGCAACATATGACATGCATACAAGTCCTTCCTCCAATTTCTCTTTGATAAAATGTCTATCAATTTTAACATATTTTATCTTATCATGTTGACAGAGTTATGAGCAATATTGATGGTTAATTTATTATCAAAATAATCCATGGTTGATCTTCAATTCACTACTAATTACGAATAATGTGCAACAATATAAGCTTCTAAAATGAGATGATTATTTGTCTTAAACATAATTTCTTTCTTTAGATTGCCTTTTAAGTAATGCAGCATCCTATACACAACTTGTAAATGTAAATTTATTAGATCATGGATGAATTGACTAATTATGCTTACTAAGTATGCTATGTCGAGTCAAATATGAACAAGGTCTACAAGTCTACTTACTAGCATTTGGTAAATCTTTCTATCAACAATTAGTTCTTCATTCACTTCTCTAAACTTATTATTTGGGTCTATTATAGACCAATTTGCATCCGATCTTTATTGTCTCCTTTAAGAGATCAATCAGATACTTTGAGATACGAAAATTTCTTGTGTAGAATATGTCACCTTAATATAAAAAGAAGTACTTAGTTTCTCAAAGTCTTTTATCTTGAATTCCTTAATCAGTGGTTGCTTCAATTCTTCTTTTTCTTTTTCATCATTTCCAATTATAACAATATCATTGAAATATACTACAAGCATGGCCATTCCCCTTATAGTTATGTGCTTGAAGAAGTGATTGTGATCACTTTGACTTTGTTTATTTCCTTTTCATAACTTTAGAAAATCTACCAAATTATGCTATAAGATTTTGACTTGACCATATAATGCTTTTTTCAAATTTCAAACTTTGTTATTTTTATTTTCTTCAAAACCTAATAAATTTTCATGTAAATTTCACCATAAAGGAAGGCTTTTTCAAATCAAACTATAGAAGTTGCTAGTCAAAGTGAGTTGCCAATGATAAAAAAAATCCTCGTAATATTCATTTTTGTCGCTAGGAAAAATGTTTCTTGATAATCAATCTTATAAGTTTCAATGTATTCGTTAACAACTAACCGTGCTTTATATATCTTTTATGATCTATCATTCTTATATTTCAATATGAAGATTCATTTGCAGTCAACTATGTTCTTTCTTCTTTGGTTTATTAACAATGTTTTATATCCTACTTTTTTCTAATGCATCCATTTTCTATCTCACAACATTCTTCCATTTCCTTTTTAACAATTCCTCCTAAACAATATTAAGAATAGAAACTATATTTAGACTCATATTTTTTGTAAGATGGTGAAAAGTGCTTAAGTGACGTGTAATGGGACTATAAGTATAACTAGGAGTGAGTCATTTGTAGCGCTAGAGAAAATTATCCAAGTATTGACATAATAATTTTGTAAAGAATTCATTCAAAATAAAGGTTTATTTAAGAGATCCAAAGAGTCAACTACAAATAACTTCTTAAGAACTCTCAATAAAGTCTATCAATCTCCTTGCTATTAAAAATCCATTTATTCGAACTTTACACAATCTTGAATACAGATATATTGAGATAAAAAAGAAAAATAAAGTCCAAAAAACATAACAATAAAGGTTGCTCGAAAGAAAACTCTTTGAAAAAATCATAAGATTCCGATACCATGTCTATAATTTAGAATTACACATTTATATATACCTTAAAGTAAGAAAAAATAAAAAAAAATCTTTAAGAATAAAGATTAATATCTTAAAATTTGACACTATCAATCTCCTTGCTATTAAAAACTCATTTATTTAAACTTTACACAATCTTTAATGCAAATATATTGAGCTAAAAAAAGAAAGATATAGTCCAAAAAAACACAACAATAAAGGTTGCTAGAAGAAAACCTCTTGAAAAAAACCATAAGATTCTGATACCATGCCTACGATTTAGAATTACATATTTATATACACCTTAAAGTAAGAAGGAAAAAAACTCTAAGAATAAGGATCAATTTCTTAAAATTTTACACTCACTGAAGAAAAGAAAACAATCTCCCCAAATTATCTTAAGAAAGAAAAAACAAAAGTGTCTCCTAAAATTTCACTCTTTTAAAAAGAGATAACAATCACTTAAGATCTCACAATCTTTGAAATATCAAAAACACTAAAATTAATTTTTTAAATAATATACAACTCAACAATGATTTATATCTTTCCATCATGTCAATTTTTAAGTCAACTTAATTATATCAATTTAGTTTGACTAAAGCTATCTCAAAATTCTCCCATAAGAAAAGGCTACTGAGAGCTAGATATTTGCAAGTCATCAAATGATCTTGTTCTTTTGAATTAGAATAGTAATACTTGTCATGCTTTTAATAATAAGTAGCTAAGAAACTTGCACTCTTATATCACCATGATCAATTCAAAGGTACATTATAAATGTGAGGCTAATTAATGCAAGAGCATTCAAGAATGGTCTAATACATGGAGATAATCACGAAGTATTAATATTTGGATTGCATGGGCTAAATGCAAGAGACATCACTTTTTATGGGATGAAAGAGAAGGTAGTTAGGTTTGGACTAAATATGATCTACATACTTAGTATGACCAAAATTTAGGAAATTTTAATTTATTTTCATATTTTTCTATTATTATAATTTTAGGAAGGATAATAATTAAGAAAAGGAATGGAAAGTAGGTTTGTTTGTCACTGAAGTACTATTCTTTGTTTTCAAGTCAAATTAAGTATTTTTGTTTTCTTTGTTTCCTAGTCAAATTAGGCATATTTGTTTTCTAGTTAAATTAAGCATATTTTCTAGATTATTTTTAGTAGATGTTTAGTTTCATTTTCCTATTAAAAAACAATGAAGCTTAATACCTCTATAAATAAGGAGCATTGTGATAAATAAAGCAGATTTTAGGCAATAAAATTCAGGTTGAGATTTTTTTGCAAGTACTTATATGTGTGTTTTTGTTTCTTATATTTCGAGGTTAGGAATGACCATTGGGTGAATCTATTTGGTCCTATGGCTTTAGAAGGGTTGAACTCAAGTTATTATCTATCTTTTTTCTTTGTCATTCAACTCTTATAACAAAATTCGATTAATTTTAATTCTAATCAAACAAAACACGTTAAGATTTATTTTTTGAGTAACTAAACACATGAGGTGGTATTAGAGTTGTGTTTTGAAATATCCTTAAGCATCAAACAATTTTGGTCTGTAACTTCTTGAATCTAGTTTGTGATTTGTAATATGGACAATCATGAAGCATTGAAGAAGTTAATCACAGAAGCTATGGCCAAGCAGGTGGCAAAACTAACCAAGTCTCTTGGACAATACGTGAAACTAGCCAAAAAAAAAAGTATTTAAGAGACTAATGATAATATTCAAGGCATGGTTCAGTGAGTTGTACAGTATAAGGGAGGAAAAAGTGAAGCCAAGTTTGAAGAGTTGGAGAATTTAAGCAAAACTAGAGTCAATTTTCTTCGAACCCTAAGAACCAATTTTGATGATGATCGTGGGCTTAAATTTGAACTTTTAAATTTTGATAGGAGTTTAGAGCCCAAAGATTTCCTTAAGTGGTTGAGGAAAACTAAAAGGATCTTCAAGTACAAAGAATTTGATGATAAGAAGAAGGTCAAGGTGGCAATTATCAAACACTCTAAGTTTGTAGGTATTTGGTATGAGAATCTCAAGGATAAATGCAGAAAATAGTATAAGAAGAAAACAGACTCATGGGAAATAATTAAGAAACATATAATGTAGAAGTTCCTTTCTCGAAAATATGAGTGAGATCTCTATATATGTCTGGTTAAGGTCAAACAAGAGAACTTGAGTGTGGAAGTATATATTAAAGATTTTGAGAAGTTCGCCTTACTTTGTGACATGTAGCACACTTCACTGGAGGTTTGAACCCTTCGATAGTTAATCAAGTGGAGGTTTCGACTTATAACACTTTTAAGGAGGCAGTGTCACTTTGCTTTTAAGTTTGAAAAACAAAAGAAGAGGACTATTCGTGAAACGATTGTTAATGGCTATACTAAATACCAAAGAAGATTCGTGACTAATGCAAGCAGCACTAGGGTAAAAGAAAAGGTGGGTTCGAGTTAATAAGGGGCTAATTTCGACAAGAAGAAAGAAAATAATGCCATTCAAATGTCCAACCTCAATCGTAAGAAAATATCAAGTGTAAGTGCTTTAAGTGTTAAAGGTTTGATCATTATCAATATGAGTGCCTTACCAAGCAAGTCTTGACAATTCAAGGGATGCAAAAGGTTAGAAATCTCAATACGACTCTATTTTACCCCACAAGAAGGTGACATCAAGGATGAAGTTGTTAAAAATTCAGAAGTGGTAGTTGATGAGGAAGGGGAGTCATTCATGATTAGATGTATCTTAAAGGCTAAAAGTGTCCCCTTAGATGCACAACAACATGAGCAACTTTTCCACACACAATGCATAGTTAATGGTAAGCTTTGTAATTTAATTATGGATAGTGGAAGTTGTACTAACATTTCCTTTTTGTACTAACATTGCCTTAACTTATTTGGTTGAGAAACTAAACTTGTCTACAAAGAAGCATCTTAGACAATACTCCTTAAGATGCTTAAACAAGTGGAATGATCTAAAAATAACTAAACAAGTTATGTGGCATTTTTTATTGGAAACAAGTTTAAGGACAAGATTCTTTATGATATAATCCCAACGGATGCATGACATATTCTTCTTGGGAGACCATGACATTATGATAGGAGGGTAAATCATGATGAATTTAGAAATTCTTATTCGGTCAAGAAAAAAGCAAACCAAGTAAGGAGCTACTAGTTATTGATAAAATTGAATTTCTAAGGGATTTACAAGAATGTAATGAGGCTTTTGTGTTGGCTTTGAAGGAAGCTAAAGGGATGAAAGGCTACGAATTCATCCAAATTTGTAGTAGTTATTAGGCCAATTTTCATATTTGTTTCCTAAAGATTTGCTATCGAGTTTGCCTTCTTTTTTTAAGGGATTGAGCACTAAATTGACTTAATACTAGATCTGCCACTGCCCAACAATCTCGCTTATATATTGAATCCCGTTGAAGCAAAGGAATTACAAAGGTAGGTGCAAGAGCAGTTAAAACATGGTTACATTCACGAAAGCATGCCCCTACGCATTGTTTCAACATTGCTAGTTCCAAATAAGGATGGGTGGTGGAGAATATGCACAGATAGCAAGGCTATAAACAATATAACAATTAATTATAAGTTTCCCATGCCTAGCTTGATGATATTCTTGACGAGTTATATAGCTCTAAGGTGTTTTCTTAGATTGATCTCTGCAGTGGCTATCACTAAATCAGAATACATAAGGGAGATGAATTGAAGACAACATTTAAAACCATGTATAAGTTGTACGAGTGGTTAGTCATGCCTTTTGGGCTAACCAATGCACCAAGTACTTTCATGCATCTTATAAATGAGGTATTATATCCTTTTCTTGGAAAATTTATCATTGTTTATCTAGATGACATTCTCTTGTATTATATAAGTGATATGGAACATTTAGTGACAGGTCCCTCTCCTAAAACAACTAGGCGCCCTGCCTAGCACTCCTCTCCTAAAACAAATTTATCGTTGTTTATCCAGTTGGAAAGTTCTAGTAAAGCTAAGCCTATTTTTCTTTTAACGAAAAACCTTTTCCAAAATGTATTTACAAGGAAAAAATGTCTACATAGCATTATGTGACAAAGCTAACTACTCTTGAGGAGTCCCTGCTGCTGAAGCCCCTGAACATGCACCTGGGAGGTTTTTTTCTAAAAAAAAACGAGAGTGTGAGCTAAACGAGCTAAGTGAGTGTTAGATTTTCTATTCATATCATATTTAATAATTTAAACCTCCCTAAAACAAATTCAGTTCATTTCGTATAACACAATTTCAATTTTTTTGAAATACTATTCTGAAATGGCTTTTTGAAATTAAACTCATAATATAAAAGTTTTCATTTTCCATTTTCCTTAAACAATAAATAGTAGTGGTAATAAGTTTTCTGAAAACTTTTATACTAAAAATAAGCCAACTACTAGAATTGGTATGATATGGTGCCCTAGGTATAAAGTCACGGAGTTAGTTCTGCATTGTTTGTCCGTGACTAGTTAACTACTAGTTGCGGAGCTGGTTCTATATTGCTTACCTGCAATAGGTTAACTACTATAAATCGATAGTTACGGAGCTGATTTTACATCATTTACCTGTAATAATTTTGACTAGCACTATGTATACCTAATGTATGCAGAGGGTGACTCATTATACTATTGACAGACACAATATCACCTATTGTTAGTAACTGACGCCCCTCAAACACTGCCATGCACATTTAGGATACTTCGATCGATAAATCTATAATACCATTAAGGCGTATCATAGGCTAAAAATTTATTTTTCTTAGTATCTTAACTTTTGGCATAGAATTAAACCACTTAGTAAATAAAAAGCAACTTATGCATTTACAACTCATATTAATTTCGAAATCAATTATGGGAGGATTTTATATTAATAAAAATACTAATAAAATTCATAATCTTACAATTTAATGTATAATTTAAAATCAAACGTGATCAATTCTTTTACACATAATTTATTTATATAAAACAATTAAAATACACTGATAGTTTTGTAAATTTATTGCCAAGCACACTCACGCGTTCTGTACCTCTCCTTTACTTACACAAATCTCATTTCGCTTAGACATTTATTTCCAAATTTGTAAGGCATTTAAACTATATTTTCGGTTTAACTGAATGCGAGATTAGTTTTTAATCATGTAACAATACACTAACATATTTCTGCTCTAATTTCCATAAGTTAATCTATTGTTCTCCGTTTTAAAATCTAACTTTGATAATTACTTAAATGTCATCTTTTACCCATTCTAACTCATCAATTTCTTCAAAACACTCACCCAATTAATTCACCATATGGTGGAATATGTAATTCTATCAATGCTAACTTATTCCATTTGATTTTTCACAATAACAACCTTAAAATTTCAGCTTATTTACACCTTAACCATAATCAAACTTCAACAACTCACACCAATAACTACATTTCCTCTTAAGGCCGAGTGGCCTTCACCACACACACATATATTATCATTTCATTTTCTTTTCAATTTTTCAACACAATTCACCTAAGATTCATGTCAAGCATCATCCAAACACATCAAACTAAAAATTACAAATTTTCTCCAACAATTTTCTAGCTTGGCCAAATTGATACACATCAATTATCCTTCCATTTTCTTAACATATCATATCATAAATACATGTTTTAAAACCTATAACATTATTCAATTCACATAATATCATCCCCAACCATTTAACCAAAAAAAATCCTCAAACTTACATAAACTTCACCTAGTCCACCTAGTCCAAATTCATCATCTAAGCCACCAATCAATTTCATTTTTATTTTCAACAAACTAATTAGCTTCCTACATATATGAATTGAATTCCAAACACATAAAATGAAATCAAACCAATTTTTAATCACAAAATCCTAACCTTGACCAATTCTTTCAAGCTTGGTCTCTTGGTTTATTTTCTTGTTTTCAACTCTTAAATGCTTTCAAACTTATTATCTACTTTATGACAACTTAGAAAACCACCATTGATTATAAATAAATATATCCCACTAAAAATCCTACAAACTAGTAGCTTAAGCTAGGAAAACTTACCATTTTTTCTTTCAATCTCTTGGGTAGTTGATAAACACTTAGACTTGATCAAAATTTCTCTAAATCACACTTAAAATCTATAAAAAATGGATGCCCCCTTCTTCCTCTTCTACATTGCAGAATTTCATCTTAGCTTCTCTTCTTTCCTTTTTTTTTTCCACTCTCACGGTTAACACACCAAATGAAGCCAGTCATGACTATTTTTTTTTATTTTTATACTCATTTACTGCATTACACATGTTATTTTCTCGTTGGTCATCTCTAATGACTCATCGCCAATTAATTAATGATTTTTAACCCTTAAGAAATCTTCTAATTGGTCAATAAGTGTGATTCATTAATCCACGAATACCATTTTGTACAAAAAGATCAAATTGCCCTTTAATGATTAATTCACCAACTAATTGAATTAAATCATGAAAATATTTCACAACCGTCTTATCATCAAATTGACCATGACATACTCAAATTAGGGTCAATACTTATTGACTAAATGCTTTAAAAAAATTCATATGGGTTTAAAATTATCAATACCCATTATTTTCTAATTAAGGGCATTTTAATCCTACACTTTCGGAACTCCTGAAATCTATTCGGTCGGACTTATTTTCAATCATTTTTAGTATAATTAGACTATAATACCTATTCTGGATATTTTCCCAAAATCACTATTCAAGAAGAAATATTATTCACCCGAATTCATTATTCATCCAAAAATACTATTCACCGAAAATAAAAATTTATATTGAAATGAAAGGAAAATTTGAGGGTTTTACATTTAGAGTATTTGAAAATTTTATTTGAAACTTTGAGAGTGTACAAGTTGTTCGGGAAAGTGGAGAAGTGTACATCCATGAACAAATTGTGTGTTCCCAGGTGTTTCGTTTGTGAGTTATTGGTTAGGGAAGCACACGAAGGAGGATTGGCAGTCATTTTGGCATTCACCAAACTTTAAAAGTGCTTCAAGAGTACTTCTATTGGTCTCACATACAAGTTGATGTTCAAGATCTTGTTAATCAATGTAGGTAGTGTCAATGAGCTAAGAGCACATTTCATTAAGGTTTATATATGCCTTTGTCCATACCTCTAAGACCTTGGGAAAACATGAGCATGGACTTCATCATACGGCTACCTCGTACGCAATAAGGAAAAGATGCAATCATATTAGTAGTATATCGATTATTCAAGATGGCATACTTTGTTCCTTATCACAAGACGGACGATGCTTCATATATAGCTAATTTGTACTTCAAGGAGATCGTTCATCTATATGGGGTGCCTAAGTTGTATCAGATCAGGACTCGAAGTCACTTTTAGCATTCTCCATGGAGATTGTCAGGAACAAAGCTCTTGTTTTGTACATGGCATCATCCACATATCGACGACCAAATTGAAGTTACGAACAAAACTTTATATGCTTTGTTGCTTGGGTTAGTGAATAGGACAACCAAAGATTAGGATCTCAAACTTACACATGCAGAGTTTACCTACAACAAGTCGCCTTTGCATGTAATGGGGAAGTCACCGTTTAAAGTGGTGTATGAAGTTACTCCATACATTCCCATTGATTTTACCTCTCCCAAGGGATAAATTGTTGAACTTTGATGCTAAGAAATATGTTAAAGAGATGGCAGAGCTCCATAACTAAATTCAAGCTAAAATAGAGAAGGCAGACGAGTAATAAAAAACAAGAGCAAATAAGTTCTGCAAACAACCTTCATTTGAACCAGGTGATCTTGTTTGGCTCCATTTTTGAAAAGATTCTGCAAAAGGGGGAAAAAAAAACTAATGTCTAGAGCTGAAGGTCCATTCGAGGTGCTCAAGAAAATAGGAGAAATTACTTACAAACTAGGCTTGCCCAATATGGAGTTTCAACTACATTTAACGTTGGTGACCTTTCTCCCTATCTTAAGGATGACAAGCTTAAAGAGTCGAGGGCAACTAGATTTATTTTGTTGAGTAACTAAACGCATCAGCTATCATTGATATAATATCTTTTAAGTTTTCACATTGAAGGATCACATTGTTTTATGACTTCTTCACAAGGTGAATGTAAACTGTGCAAGAAAGCAATTCACACTGGTTTCAAATTGGCGACGTTAAAAAACTGGCCCTGGTAGAGATTTTTCATCTGGAAGCAGTAGTAATTCCCGGATGCCTTCACAGACCTACACCCAGCCAATTAGTTGTTTTCAGAACTTTAGAAAGAAACCAACCAATGCTTCCTCACATTGGAGAAAGACTTGGACAGAAAAAGTGCTATCGCATGTGTGTGTCTGTGTGTTAAAACATACAAATAGGTAACATATGAATGTATAAACACTCTTGGTTCACATTCAACAAAAGGGCAGGACAATCAGAGATCGTCACTAAGAGAAATGAGAGATGTGGAGTGTTTTAAGAGTATAGCAACGAAGATCCTCACTAAAGATACACTGACCAGCTTGATCTGAGCTTTAATATGAGCAATTTGCTGGGTATATTCTTCTATCTGCCTGCAAAATGCACTTCAGACACTCGTTAGACATTAAACTCTGATAGAAAACAAAATTCTGACCATAGCAAGTAGGGATCTAAACAGGTTGGGTATATTAATATTAATACCCATACTCATCCTCAAAAGTCATATCCATACCCGTACTCATATAACCTGATACAAAAATTTACCGAGCTATGATGAGATATACATGGAAAAAGAGAGAGGCAATACCTAGATAGCCTTTCCTCCCTCAATGGTATGAACTTCAAAGCTTCAGACCATGTAAACTCCACATAAAATCCAAGTCCAACGTCAACAAAGATGTGTTGTGTATTTGGCCTGCAAACATAAAGGACAATAGCCAACCCCACAAAAAATGGGAAAAGGACACAAGACGAGAGAAAGTAGATGGACTTGAGACCAGGTAAAAAGTAATCCACCATTGATAGAAAGCAACGCACTTTAAGATAATGACGACTTACACATCAGCTTGCATATATACTTCGGAGCCAAGGTTGACCAATGTCCTGAGACTGGTCACACTGTTTTTCTCTAGATTCTCTATGTTCCCTCGCAGCTCTGAGCTAGAAGTTATTAGTCAAGTAAAACATGGCCACAAGCTAGAAGCTCAAAACATGCAGATATCAACTAAAGGAATTTTTAGGACATAGAGAAGTACCGGAATATTGAACCAGAATAATGGAAACAGAAAAGAGATGTTCATCTGAGATACCACAACTCTTGGTTTTCTTTAGAACTTTCAATGTCTTGGACTATTTCTATGCCAAGCCAATATATTTGCACATTACAGATTAAGCAGAAAGTAATCAGCCAAAAGCATTATCTATAAAGTAAACCACAAGGGAACATCTGTTAAAGAGAAGGGCAACGAAGTTGATATCAGATCTCCAGCAACCTGATAATATGAAAAGGATACAATATCTTTTGTTTTTCAAAGACCTTATCCCTGCAAATTACACGCCCAAGGCAAAAACAAGAAGAAAAAGAACAGCAATCAAGCATTAAGCTTGCATGAAAAGATAAGTTGTATATTCCAAAAGTCAAATATTAGCGCAGCAAACTAAAGATGTCATATCCTAACTATTTTCTTAGCTTCTTTAGCTTGAATTTTTAAGATCAAATTGGGGAAGGAGAAAACTGATTCTGGCAGTGGCGAAGCTATATATAAGTGAGGGTGGGCAAATGCCCACCCTCAAATTTTTTTTTTATAAACAATATATATATGTATATATTGGGTTGCCTACCCTAAAAAAATGTCGTTGCCCATGGTAGATTGGATAAATGTTTACCATTATTAATATATATATACATTGCCCTCCCTGAAATAAATTTCTGGTTTCGCCACTGGATTCTGGTGCAACTAATATTGTGATTTATGGCAAGAAAATTTGATTACATATATAAAAGACTTATGAAATTGGTTTTGTACCATCAGCCCAATCATGCTTGTTAACTTATAAAGTTCTTGGAACTACAAACCATCTTCAACCATAAATTTTTCCTTTCACATAAAATAGCAACGGGAGGCAAGAAAGCATTCACGCCCAACAGTTTATACATCAAGTAGTTATCCAAGCCGCCAAAACAAGAGAACCACATCAGAAAACGTAAGTACTCCAGAGTCCAGACATAAGCAAGCACAGACTGAATGTTTATTCTTCTAACAGGACAGCACTGGACTAAATACGGACTATCCCAAGAGGCATATGGAACAGAACAAAGGACTTACAAAAGCAGAAAACCACTTGCAGTAAAATGCTAAAGAATACAATGTTAAATGAACGTATCATGAAAGCTGAAACCTTTAGTCCAAACCAACTGACGGACTTCTCGAAGGTGAAAAAATAATAAGGGCAGGTGAAGAACAGAGAAAAGGCAATACCTTTCAGCTACAGCGCGGACAAGGTCAGGTTTCAACCGGCACTCCAAGAATTCCTCGTATTTCTGTACTTTTTCATCTGAAGAGAGACCCATTTGCAGCCAACTCCCGCAAAGAAACAGATAAACCAAAATTTGACTTACCTTACAAGGAGAAAAGCAAGGAAACTTTTCAGTTAAGTATTTCGTCGAACAACATGACTACAACTCTAGATGCCTTTTTACTCATCATCAGCCAATAATGCGTGTATGAGTTTCGCAGTGTGAGTGACAAAGAACTTATCCAAGAAGGTGTATCGTAAGTACCAAGTTCGTTGAAACTACTGATTGTTGGTCGCCAAGCGAAATAAAGAGGTCTAGATATGGACAAAGCCACGCAGCGGTGTTTAATTTGCTCACTTGAAATTGAGTCTTAAAAAGAGTAAAAAATAAGGAGTGTTTGTGATGTTACGAGGGAGGGCCGTTTTGCCGTTTAAGGGACCAAATCATCTGTACCCACTACCCAAGTCTAACTTTATGCCACTCAAGTATGACCACAAATTTTAGTGGGATCCAGCAAAATTGGTGGCTGTGATTGATAGTGGGTACAGACGATTTCGCTCCGCCGTTTAGTGGTTAGAGGGACAGAGATGGGCAGGAGATCAACCGAGATGGGCAGGAGAACTTAGGTCATTTACGCTGCGTTTGGTTGCTCTCTCCGGTAGTTGAAGACGGAACGGAACAGAAATTTGGAGACGGAACGGAAGAAAAACTGGGGATAGTAAGGTGTTTGGTTATGGTGGACAGAACAAAGAAAACTGTCTCCGTCTCGAGGACAGAATGTATTTGGTTACAAGGGACAGAACAAAAAATAGTGCAAATGACAAATATACCCCTGGTCTTTAATATGATTAGAAATATGTAATTCATTGATACTTTTATTATGAATGGATTGTAATAATAAATTTTAATAATAATAAATACAAATTATATAATAATAATAATAATAATAATAATAATAATAAATTTGAATAATAATAAATACAAATTATATAATAATAATAATAATAAATTTGAGTAATAATAAATACAAATTATATAAT
>JAOSBM010000003.1:13242528-13256683 GCA_027568955.1 Erythroxylum tenue
ATTAATTAGTTACAATATAATTAATTGAAATATAATTTATTCATTAATTAAAATACTCTAATTAATTAATTATAATATTTAATTAATTAATATATTGTAATTAATTAATTACATAATTTTGTTACAAACCAACCACTATCAATGGTAATGGTAATCATTCCTTCCTCTTAATCAACCATCATAATTATAATGATAATATCTATTCCCATTATTCACTATATTTATTCTCATTCCTATTACCATTCCTCTATACAAACCAACCGCCCCTTATTCATTTTCTTTTTACGTAAGAAAATTGACTCCACGTACCCCTCAAAAAAAAAATTGACTCCACGTGACGAGGTACAGATTCCAAGGGAAGTCAAAGGTTCGAGCTTCAATGGTGTAAACCGCAAGGACTTGAACATAAGCCTCAACAACAGGAATGACAGAAGGAGAAGACAACGCTAGTAGACCCCAAATGGAGATTGAGGACATTCACTTAACCAGACCAATTCGTTGCATCGTTAAACTTGGTCAGTCATTTCCCGTTCAATTTGCATTTCATCTTTCATTGTATACTCACCGATCGTTCAGAAGCTGACCGAATTATTAAAGGCTGTAGCAACTTCACTTAGCATTACTAAATTGAGAGAGTGATGACAAATGAGCAATAATTTATGTTCTTTTTTACTGATTCACTTGAATCTGTAGCATTTATGTCAAATTTCTCCACAACTGATAGCGCGGTAACGTTTCGAGCCAACTTTTCTTCGTTGAGCTGCTTATTCTAAAAGTTTAATTGTGAGTAGAGAAATGGACTGATAAAGAAAGAACTTCTACTTCTCATCTTGTATGTATTAGTTTTTTATTGAGATTAATCAAAAAGAGTTACAGGAGGAGCAGCCATAACCTGTAAAAATGAGCTAGAGAAGATCAACGAAGAGAATCTGGATACCGTCTCGTCACAGCTAAGGCAAGCTATGATTAATGGGTCTGACTTCCAAAAGGTTGTTGGGATGGACTGGAGCAAGAGATTCGGAAAGTTGGAACCTTCATATGAGCTGGACGATTTTAAAGACCAAAGCAAATTGGATACCAACAGTTTTATTGTCGTTCATGGAGCAGGTTATTTGCCTAGCTACTTCTTTAATCAGCACTTCATGTGTTTGTACGGACTATTTTGCTTCGTGCAATGATGATAGTGTTGTTAGATTTATGTGAATCAACAATAAGAGTTTGTTTCTGGGTATAAAGAGTACGGTTGTTAGACTTTTAGGGATATGAAGATTCAATAAAAAGGAGGGGATAAATAATTGTTGGACTATTTGAAGCTACATAATTGAAATTTGATTTGCACCCTTTGTTGTTGACTTAAGGTTCTTTTGGGCATTTTCAAGCAAGCAAATCAGAGGTGCATAAAGGAGGAGTGAATCAACCTCTTGTCAAGGCTGGTTTTGTTGCCACACGTATTTCTGTAGGATTTACTTTCTCTGCTCTGTATTGTTTCCCCTAGTTGTTTCTTCTTTTCCATTCATTTTAGGTAATGTAGCAAATCTGCAATCTATTATAGTGCTTTTAAATTAAAGACATTCTTGTTGTACTCAAATGAAATAGAGGTGGAAGGAGAATATTACCAATTTACAGAGGTTGATGCATCCCTGAAAGTTCCAGTTATATGTAACTAATGGAATTTTTTCCTACTTCTGTAAAATCCCAATATAATAATGCACCTTGACGTTGTAATACTTTTTAGAGGAACGCTTCTTGTAATTTTTAAGGATAGTTGTGGCCTCAGAATAGCAATTCGTTGCCCTGATAAGATGGATTTCTCACTTCTAAATTAAAGTGGGTCTCCACTTGATGTATGAGAATCTAAGCCTTGTTAAGTACTTCTGACCTTTGAATTCCTCCTATTCTGCATCATAGAAGTACCTTAGAAATTCAATTTTCGTTTCTGATCTGGTTCATCTAAGTAAGAAGGTTCTTTTTCATTGTGCTTCAATGATAGCATTTTTCTAAAAAAAAAATTTCCTCCCTCAAATCATCTGAACTTTTATGTATGTATTTAACTTGTATTTTTTTGCCCCACTTACAATTTTACTTGGTTGTTATTCAGGTTACAATTCTCAACCTTGAAATTGTTCGAGCATTGGCCAGAGGTATTGACATAGTAATCGGAAGGCAAACATCTATTATGTCATATGCAAGTACAACTTGAAATTGTGGTGGTGCTAGAAATGCTAGTCATTTGAATTTAGATGTCACAGAATTCATACTGGCACAATATACTACAATAATTATGAATGATTTATGAACTCTGCTTCTAGATGTGGATCATATAACTCTTAACAAATTTTGTTCTTTTCTGGCAGAGGGTATTCCTTCCATCGGAATGTCTCCATTTTCGTGTGGATGGTCAACCTCTGAAAGAAATGTTAGTCATTGAGATAGTTTGTGTTTTATTCCTCAGATGGATATGTAGATAGTTCTATACTCTCCCTTTGATTTACCATGTCATGCCATCATGCAATATGATTACCTTTTAAGCCTGGACTCTAATTCTCAGATTGCATCAGCTGATGTCTCAGCAGTGGCTAAGGCAGTCAACTCTGGGTTTGTACCTGTAAGATAAAATTCTTTGATTAGCCCTAAGACTGGTTTAGTTGCATACAGTGTCTTGTCGCATTTCTTCGTATAACACGCATGATCAGTTTAACTAAATGTTTATGTATCATTGCCATTGATTGTATCTTCTCTTTTTGGTCGTTGTTGTAATAAGAAACTGATTTCCTCTGGTTACACCAAAGTTCTAATTCACAAGTTGTAGCCTAGTTTGAGTTCTGGATTATCTTCTAAGGCAATAAAATGGAAACTTCAATTGCTAGAGATATTTAAATTTGATGAGTTTTCCAAAGTTAATTGCCCCTAAATCTCAATTTGAAATTTCCTTGTTATTAGTTCTTTAGTTTTTCTAACTCTTTGTGCTCATTGACTGTAGACCAGACACAGAATTGACAATGACACAAGTGGTATTGCCCTTGGAGGCTTTTAACTATGCTAAATGTACCAATGACTCTAGTTGTGTATCCTAAGGCTGACAAAGTTGATTAATAAAGATGATGGACATCTAGAGGCAAAATGGAAAACATAGAAAGGTGAAGGTTAAAGAAAAAAAAAGATGAGAAGAAACAAAGTGAAGAAATCTCTCAAACACCAAGAAGGATTATTAGCATGTTGAAACATATGTCTGTGGTGGAGATGCACCAATTTCAATAGTTGTTTGTTGGCCAAACTAGCTCACTTTAATACATTTGTCTATAAACCTCCTAGTTTTGTTTGCATTTTTACAGGGTAACAATCCTTGTGGCATTTTGTTGCTCTATGTGAACCATATTTTGTGACCTGTTCCTCTTTTATGGCATGTTTCACTTGCTTTCTAGGTTATTCATGGAGATGCAGTTCTTGATGAAGCACAGGTTTGTTTTCTCTGAGGATAGGTACTTTGTTGTTCTAGTTATCAGAGATTGACATTGACATCTTGAATTACTCAGGGATGTACCATATTAAGTGGTGATGTTATAATACGTCATCTTGCAGCTTACTTGAAACCTGAATATGTGGTTTTCCTTGTATCCTTTTCCACCACAAGTTTTCAGATTATGATCAATTCTTCCTGTATTAGTACGTGGTCCATATAAAGTTTGCACAAAGTCAAATCAGACCACTTAATGTTATCTATACATCCCTGCTGCTATTTATTTTTTGCTTTGATGTATGTACAACCTTTTTACTTCTTTATTCCGCTCTTAGAGGTCTGGGTGTCTTCATTTCTTAATTTGCTTACTATAGCAATTGTGGCTCTCTGATGACTGAACATTTTTGAGTTATCTGCTTAACATGATATAAAGACAGATGTTTATGGTGTGTACGACCGTCCACCTTCAGAACCAGATGCAACACTCTTAAGGGAGATAGGTGGACATCCACTTCACATTTGGAACTGGTAAACTATATATTGTTTGACTTGTGAAATTTGATGAAATGTACAAACTCTTTGTCTAAAACAGTCGTCAGAGAGGACGGCAGCTGGTCTGTTTTGAAGCCAACACTTGCAGACATGAATAAACAAGGTTTGTGAAAGTTGTTTGAACTTTGATGTCACAAATTTTCCATTGCGATATAACATTGGACTGGATGATCGAAGCAATCATCAGGGACCCATTTTAATTTACTGCTAGTACCTTCTTGGGTTTGTGTAATTGGGACTTCATACTTTCAGTGTATCAACTTAATATTACTTTTTTATTTCAGTCATCTAATTATTAAACCTTCTAATTCAGTCTTTATACTTTGTTAATCAATCCATGTTAGAACTTTCAATAAGGTCTTTTAACACTAAATTTACATGACATTTAAGTTAGACACACACGTCATTTCCATTATATGCTAGTTTAGTTCTGTAGATGCCACATAAGAATTTTGTTAAATTTAGGAATTGAATTAGAAGGTATAATAATTAGAGAATTGAAGTAAGAAACAACGTTTAGTTTGTAGAATCATTTAAAGTAGGGTAGTTTCTTGTCGAAATATGGCCCTGATGTATGGATATGCACAACATGATGATAAAAAATTTTATTATGAAGGTGAGACTGAGAGAGATATTAGTAACTACACATGTCAAGGGTCCTTTTGATAATTTATATTATGTAGTTTGATGTCCTAAGAGTTGAACTTGGTTGCTACTCTTGTTCAGAAGGCCATTAAAATAGGCGATGGTTTGTTGAGACCATAGTCCTGTCTAAAAGAGAAATTGTTCTGTCTTAACAGTTGAAATAACGGTAGCAGCTCATGACACAACAGGGGGAATGGTAACCAAGATATCGGAGGCCGCAATGATTGCAAAACTGGGCATTGAAGTCTACATTGTCAAGGTAAATAAACTCTGTCCTGCCTCTAGCTCTACTTCCCACATTACATCAATGAGTAGAAATACGCATCACAGGCCGCAACAAGCCATTCATTGAGTGCCTTGAAGGGAGAAGTGAGGGGGTCCATTCCTGACCATTGGCTTGGCACAGTCATACGTTACGTGGACGGGGAAGTTTGTAGGTAACACTTGGACAATTGATTTTCTCCTAGATAATTGGCATCGGATTAAATGCGACTAAAATTGATTGTGGCAAGGAAAGTTTGACTCTCAAGACCATTTTGATTATTGCATTGAACAAATTTTGTAACACATGACCACTGCAATTTAAGTTCGTAATGGATGGTCAATAATATAATTGTCAATTCTATTTGTTGTCATTATTTTTCCTTAAAATTGGCTTACTTTGACCTTAGCTGCATTGATCGATTAAACCTGCAAAAGGAATCACCTCCATTAAGCTAGTAATACACTAACCTTTTTAATTTTCCATTACATTTATTAGAGGACTGAAAAGAAGCATACAAACAAAAAGAATTTAAGGACAAAACGTAAAATAAAGATCAATAAAGGTATTAAAAAGTTGAGAAGTTGCAAAAATATGTAAAAAACAGTTTAAAGCTTGCTTCAAGGAGAGGGTATAGTCTCACGATTATATAAATTCTACACACCATGAACCACACAAAAAAATCAAAATTAAAAGCATGCTACTTGAGATAGTTATAAAATCTTCACATAAGCGGAAGGCTACATCTCCTTGTAGTTTTATCCGGGATACGCCCCCTAATCAGCTCTGAAACCCGCCAAAAGCCCACAGCTAAAATATAAAGATCATCAGAGCTCAATCGCAGTCAACCCACGTAACTCCGAACATAGAGCTAAACGAAAGATTAATTTTTAGGGCCGATGTCCTTAAGGGCGCAGATCTGCTCCTCTCCCATGGAAGACATCACAGTCACGACCAGGTCTTTTCCTTCAGTAAATCCATCCTTAATCTGCATAAACCACAAATACACTATGCAAATCAGATTGCAAAATTAAACCAAAGCACGTATTCTTTTTTGTTTGGTTGCTGCTCGATGTGTTTTTGTGACTAACCTGAGTAAGTAAATTTTCGTCAGTTGGGAGCCTGAGGTCATCCTTGGTATTGCCATTCTCAGTGAGAAGGCTAACCTGAAATTTCAGAATCAAATTTTATTAACAAACTCAGCAGCTGCGAGACGGACAAAAAAAAAAGAAAACAAGACCATGGCATACAAATCCATCCTCAGAGATGTCAATCAGCTGGTAGTCGGTACGGGTAACATGTGGAACCTGTAATAAAACAATACAAGTTAAATTAAAGGCAAACAAATTGCAGTAACCTACGAAAGGAAGATTCTTAGAAAAGTAAGTTCGTACATCACAATTGTGGGAAGAAGGAACAATGTCTTCCAGCTTTTTGCCATTGAAGATGTCAATACCAACGAAGTGGCACTTCGCATGGCCGTGCTTGCCTGTTTTGGATGTGGAAACTTCCACTACCTGCAAGAAAACAATGAACAAACCAACGAAGATCAATCATTGATAAATGAATTTCAGGGGGGAAAAAAACAATCACTCAAATATGCCACCATTAACCGAGAATCCAAACGTTGACAAATTTACTTTTCACACGAAGAGAGTAGCTAACTGAAACCAAAAAAATGATAACTCTTAAATTCAAATTACAAAGATAAACCTCGAAGTCCGTGTTCAATCACAGCAGCAGCTTTCTCATCAGTTTTAACCCACCGATTGCTTTCTTGCAAACTTAAGACAAGCCGTAGTATAACTAATTAATCAATGCCAATTGAGTCTTTTTTTATGAAAGGATATTTCTGTAATCCTTCACTCTGGCTGTAGACAAATTTAGAAACACAAAAAGGCTCTCTCTCAGGAGGCTTTAAAAACAACTGAATTTAAGATACAACAGACCGTTAACACACTCCAAGATCATATCCGATCTGAATTTATCCAAACACAAGTAAACAAAATAAACCTCAGCAGAGTCGCGATAAATAAAATATAACAGATCTAAACAAACAGAAAAAGAACATTGGTAACGTACCTTGCAAGGACGGTTCTTGATGACGATGTAACCGTTCTTACGGATGGTACCGGCCTGTTGAGGATAGGTCTTGGAGGCGCCGGCGTCTGCCTTCGATTCGAAGTGATGCTCCTCGTCCGACATGACGGCGGCGGCGGTGATTGTTAGGAAAATAAATGTAGTGATAAAAAGCTTCCCAACAAGTATCAGGCGACGAAGAAAGAGAAGAGAGTCAGGAGAGAGAAGCGTGAATGAGTAGGGTTAAATTTATATGCTGAAGGGTTAGGGTTTCAGAAAGTTGGGAATTTATCAAGCGGTGTACGGACGGTGGATATCAGCCGTTGGATTTGTGGAACGGAGGGTTAAAGATGAGATATAAATATCTCTATGCCTGCGTTATAACTACGCAAAGGCGACGTGGGCTGCTCGTGACATTTTTTTTTTTTTTAGTGTATATAAATCATGGTTTTTTTTTTTTTTTGCCCTTTCAAAAAATATAAAAGGCATCATCTTTTATTATATCTATCAAAATTTTGCACTTAAACAACCGTCATAATGGAATTAAAAGGAAGCTTTATTTTGCACGATCGCAAATTTGACTTGTACATAGAAAAAGAAGCATGATGCAGCAAGCCTAGAGTTTCAAATTCAAGAGATTACAAGTGGGAAAGGCCAAATACTGTTTGAAGAGAATGTATCATTACGTCATGTTCATGTCTCGGAGCACAAACATGAACATTGGAGGTCCAGGGGTCATATTGATTGGACAAAAAACAATTTGTTTCAGCTAAAGATCCACCAAGAAGCCGGTTCAGTAACAGATCCCAGGTTCCACCTGAAAATGCATAATGTCAAATAAAAGCTCGGCAAAGTTGGAGAATATCCCATAGAATATGTTCTTGGAGTGGAAAGCAGCCCAGATGACTAGTATTAAGCAAAGATGGGCTAAAGCAATTTATGCAAATTGCCTCATGGCGTCCTTAAGATAAAGAGCTGGGAAAACCTTAAGAAACTAAGAAAAACTGTTGTTCCCTTTCAAGTGTGTTACCTTCTTTGCCAAGTTTATCATTGCCTACATGAGGCTCTGGCTGAAGATGATCCAATGTTGCTGCCATCTGTTTCTTGTATAAATATTTGTGGGGGTTCTTCCCTGTCAAGGAGAAGTGGACATAGATATATCAGAATCAACAGCTTTATTGCTTGATACTTGAAGATGGAAATTTGGCATACATCTCATTGCCTTCTTGGTATGTGTAGCTCGATGCAACAGCCAAAATTTGTCCATTATGGTTGTATGATAAGGATGCAACGCTGTTTGGGTATTTCGGCAACTATACATGCAAGATTCGGAAAAGATGAGCAAAACATGGTCATCCAAATAAGCAAACTTAAATTGGAGATTATGACGAATGGATTATACCTCATATAATCTTCTTTTACTTTGAGCATCCCATGCTATAACATAGCCTTCATTGTCACCAGTGGCAAAAGCACCACAGATCCTAATCAGAACACCCAGCCATTTATAAGGTTCACCTTATGTGTAAAAGCAATTGAAGAGAGATTGTGCATACAGCGGGTTAAATACTATGTCATTGACTGATACCAGATGCCCTCTTCCGTCCTTTGACTTTGGATGACATCGAAAAGTGTATCTGCAGAGCTTAACACGCTTAAATAATACCAATTGTGGAAACTTGACCAAAGTTGACATAATGAGAACGCACGCAAACACTTAAGAAGCCATTAAATCAGTAAGATTTAGTCGTCAGAAGCAAGAGATCTTAAGCAAATGCATAAAAGTCGATGCTGCAGTTCATTAGGGAAACTCCTCCAATAAAGACAAGGGTAGAAAGACAAGAGTTTTGAACAAATGGAACACACTGTCAGTAACATCGCCAATAAGACAACAGTATATATAACCTATCAGTACCGTTAACAACTCAATAACAAGAATTTGCCATAATGAAATTTCTATAAGGTTTTAGAAACAACTTCATTTTAAACAAGCAAAAACTATCCAAGTAACTTTCTTACGACTTAAGGATTTGGTTTATAAAAATAAGAAAGTACAGAGGCAAGGACTAACCCTGAGCCATTCATATTTAGTGAACCTAAGATTTCAAATGCTACCCGTCCATCTACAGATCCAACAGCATACCCTGCAAGGAAATAGTTCCCACTTATTAGGGAATGATGAAACATGCATTTGAATTCTTTGCTAATAGCTTTTCCTTTTAATAACAATATTAGCGTTGCCTATGAAGTCATACAGCATGGTTAGGACATCTTTAAAGCATATAAAGCTAAATTAATACAGTAATACCTCTAGAATAAGGAATTGAGCTAATACATCTAATTCGCACATCAGGGTACAACTCTTTCAGATGAACTAATCTCTCCAAGTTACGCAAGTCGTATGTAATCACTGATGTTCCAATGGCTACCATTAGATCAAACCCAGAGACAGACATGGAGTCGACTTCTGCGTCCACAATTTTCAGGTGTGTATAAGCTTTTGCAGATCGCATGTCCCATGCGATTATCTTCTTGTCCAACCCACCAGAAATCACTTGGCCTAATGCAACCAGAAACAATGAATCACTAGAAAATCATGATTAGAAACAGAGTAAAGGTAGATATAAACAACCCTCAACAGTACTTATGCCAACTACGACAATCTAAAACAATAAAGATCCCACCAGGAAGGAAAAAACCATGACTATTTCACATCTAATACCCCACTACCAGAAAATTATCCAATTTCGTGAATTTACATCAATAACATGACCAAACGAAAACCCACCAACAAAGAGACTACATAAACGAGCAGAACTCAGAACTGCGACAATGTTGAGAAGCTTACATGTTTGTTCAGAATACGCAACACATGTAGCAGTATCATGATGAGTTCCAACAGCATTTGTAGTTTCAGAATCCAAGTCGTACCTGGAAGGAATTTCCCAGTCAAACAGCATTGTCTGGAAGATCATGACACAAAGTGCATTAGGATGAAGAGAAGTACGAGAGAGGCAGAAAGAAAAAACCTTGAAATACAACCGTCGGCGGCGGCGTAAAAAGCGACAGAGTGGGTATGGAAGCAGCAATCGAGAAGTGGGGCCGGCGAAGAAGCTTGTAGTCTTAGGAGAGAGCTATCGACATCGTATAATCGCAGGCACTGCACAAACAGGCACTATTATTTATTAATTTCCAGGAAAACAACAAACAACACAAGAAGGAATTAGCTGGTGAGTAACTCACGGAGTCCCATGAAGAAATGAGAAGGTTGTTGGAGTTGGGTGCGAATCGGATCCTGGAAACCGCATCTTGGATCGGCTTTTCCAACTGCAGACAACCGCCTTTCATCTTGTCAACAATCGATGATCCCAGGTTTCCCTTGCGTCTTTGAAAGTTCAAACTTTACGAGGCCACAAATGATAATAAAATTTGTGACTAAACTTGTCTTGTCATGTGGCAGTCATTAAATGAATTTCAAATCTAGTCCTCAAGAAGAAAATAAAAGAAAATCATTTTTGAATTTTGTAATTGTTGGTGGTCAAAGAAGCTGGTTTTCAATTCTATAGCAACCACTTTTAACGGAGTATTTCCACCGCTGTGCACCGGCCAGTGGCCATCAGTTAAAATCCTCGCGGAGCCAGTAAGTGAAGAATAACACAACAAACACAGTCGACCCTTTTGCAGGACAAATCTTTTATAAGCCCTCCCAGTAATAAAACACACACACAACAATCTAACTGATGCTTTTAATGTCATAATCAAACCTATAAACTATTCAACCAAACTGCAGAATGACAGGATAGTCGAATCTGTAACACAAATTTAATATGTACATGGAAATGTTAAGATTATTCTTCCCCAAACAAAGATTCGAACTTGGAAGAGACAGATTTTGACACCCGCCAACCACTAGAATCATTTCCCTTTCAAGCCTACGTAAATTACTAGGCCCTATCATCCGGAATGTAGAAGTCAAACCGGACATCAACTGAACCAGAAACATCCCCCGTGTCTTTGTACTCAATGTTTGTTATAGATCCTATATCTTCTCTATCCTGATATTCTTGCTTTACACGTCGCACTGGCACTGTAACAGAGTAAACGGTTCCAAGATCAGAATCAGCCATGACACTCAGCTGAACTTTGTCCTGGGATTCTATCTCCACAAACTCTGATAGAGCATGCACAATTTTGTTCACGATCTTCCGTTTTGCCTCATCACTCACTGCACATCTGTCAGAGAAGAGAATCATCTTCAATCGTTGTTTTGCAACCCTTGCATTTGAATTTTTTCTAGTTGGTGTTGGGAAGACTATCTTCCAAGCCAAGTTTAAACGCTCAAAGAAGGTCATGTTTATCGCATCCAAGAGAAAGCTTTCAGCTTCTTTACTAACTGAATTTGAAGACAGCTGCTTTTCACGAGTAATCCCAGAAATTCGATTTGAGTGACCACGCATCTTACAACTATCCAGCATGACAGTGGGCCACTTTTGGGTATTTGAGGAAGTCCCAAGTGCTCCATTTAGGAAACCACTAAACTCCACCTATATAAAACAGTAGGTGAAAGTGTTAGATCGCAGAGAAGTTGAGAAGGTAATGATAACAATCAAAAGGATGAGTCTTGTCATTTAACTAGACAAACTGAAAGCAACATTCAAATTGGTTTTCATGGAATGGAAGTAAAAGTTGATAAGTCAACAGTAGAGATTGCAGTATATGTTCTCGAACGTCTACACATCAACATGGAATATGTACATGTGATCATGGAGAGTAAATCAGTATCAGTCTATCAGAAGCCTCTACTGTACAAACATGTCTTAATCAGATAACGCCTGTCAATAAAGACTCCACCCAGGATCATAATCTTTATTCGGAGCAACTCTCTTAACCACCAACACAGTGTTACTTACAGCCTCCGGAAACTGTCATGGCTTTCCCCTCTTCAATCCTAAACTTCTTTGCAGAGTTTGAATTCTATAAAATCTAACGTCACACGGTTTAATTTGGGAAATAGAAGCATATACATTCCTAACATCAATTCAACGCTATCATCTAACCCACAATTTGGAAGCTCACAAGAAAACTAACTAAGTTAATCAAGTACGTCTTGAACCCCAATGGCCCAAAAACATGTCCACCAAAAAAAAACACTAAATGATATAACAAATGGTTCCCTATTTTCGATCCATCACTATAAGCAACTAAATATACTTAATTATCTGCGCCACATTTCCATTCCCCACTAGGAACCTAATTCCCAAAGCTTCCTCATACGGTCAAAAGTTCCAACTTCCCAAAAGAAGAGCACGATTCACAAACAATTACGGAAAACTCACATCAAAACTCGGGCCAACAGAGATATAAACCTCTGAGAAATATACCAAGCTACGCAAGCATAGGAAGAAAGAGGCAAAAAGGAGCGAAGACCTTAGTAATTGGAAGAGATAAAAAGGCTCGATGAGGGAGTTTGCAGTGAGAGGCCCGTGTTGCAGAGATCCTCAGATCTCCAGAAATCGCCATTTTCCAGTTTGGTCCACTCAATCTCGCTGGCCCTGTTCGGAAACTCTCCCCTCTTCACTTACGTATGCCGTTGCTCAGGCGACATTTTCTTCTGCTGTTTACGGCGTCAAGCGGGACTTAACGACGTCGTTGCATTTTGTTTTCGGCTTTGAATAGGTGTATTATTCGCAAATGATTTCGGCGACTGCAAATTACATAAAAACCCTAAAATTTAGACCAAGCCCGGTCCAAATCCAATGCTCCTTCATTTATTGCAAACTGTTGAATTCAAAGTAATTTGATTGGCTTGAATATCTTAAGAACCAACTAAAATGTCATAGGTTGGCTTGAATTCAAAGTAATTTGATTGGCTTTGATTGGAAGTTAGTTTGAAATTTTGACTTGTGTCAGCTCAGGTGGATTAAAAAGGATATAATTTTTTTAGAAGTAAGTTTCTTCGGTTGAAAGTTAGCTAGATTGGAGTTGAAATTCTTTTCAAACCTGATGAGAAGTTAATTTAAATTTAATATAAATTTTAAAGCTTCAAAGATAATTTTTTATTAAATAAGATAATGTAAATTTAATGAATAATTTGATTTAAATAAAATAATGACTTTATTTCTCTTTGCATAATTACTAGTAAATTCAAATTATTATTTTATTTTAATAAACTAGAAATTATTATATTTATTAATTATTAAAATGTATGTATTAGTTAGCATATTAATAAAGTAAGTGTTCTATTAAAATTGTACATATTATATAATAACATTAATAAATAAGATGACTTATTTCTTATTTGAATTTATAATTTGTAAAAAAATTAATTTGATTGATTTTTTCCTTTTATTAAATTTTTACTAACATAATACTAATAAATAAGATGTTTAATTATCTGATTTTTTATTTAATTTATATGAATAATTAATTATAATTTTATTATTTTATTCTTAAATATATAGAAATTGATTATCTAAGTTTTATTTTTAATTAATAATTACTAATTTTTTATCGTATTAATTGTTATACTTAGGGTGTGTTTGTTTGGTGGGTATGAGAAAAGAAGAATAGGTATGGAATGAAAAATATAGCTTAGTAAGAGGTTATGATTAAATAGTTTCTACTTTCATTACTTATTTTTGGGCATTGCTCCATTCCTCTCCATTATGAGAAGAATGAGAGTCATTTGTAGCTTTGCCACCATTATTTATTCCTACCCTATGACAGAAAACAATGCTTGATTTTTTTTTTTAATAAGGTTTGGTATCCTTTGACTAATAATATTATTAATTAATTAATTACAATATAATTAATTAAAATATAATTCATTAGTTAATTAAAATATAATAATTAATTAATTAAAATATAATTAATTAAATAATTATAATTAATTAAATAATTACATTATAATTAATTAATTAGTTACAATATAATTAATTAAAATATAATTCATTAATTAATTAAAATATTGTAATTAATTAATTACAATATAATTAATTTTTTTATTAATATTTTTTACAAACCAACCACAATCAATGGTAATGGTAATCATTCCTTTCTCTTAACCATCCATCATAATTATAATGATAATATCCATTCCTATTCTTCACTATATTTATTCTCATTCCTATTATCATTCTCCTATACGAACCAACCATCCC
>JAOSBM010000003.1:13420939-13433209 GCA_027568955.1 Erythroxylum tenue
TATATCCGACAGCACAAATGATTTCATGGAAGAGGAAGCTATGTGTGATAATCCTATTGAGCATGCACCAACAGAAACTGAAAATGATGAGGATCAACTGCAACCCAGCAATTCACCCTCACCTATTTCCATATGTACATGATCCCAGACAGCTACATCTAAGGAATGCTTTGCATGTTTTGAGATACATCAAGAACAGACCATCCTTGGGATTGTTTTTTCCAGCAAACAACTCCCTAAGACTTGAGGCCTATTGTGATGCAGACTGGGGATCTTGTGTAGACAGCAGAAAATCATTAACAGGATATTGCATATTTCTGGGAAGTTCTCTTATTAGCTGGAAGACGAAGAAGCAAACTACAGTATCGAAATCCTCAGCTGAAGCAGAATATAGATCCATGGCGTCGACAGTGAGCGAACTGCAGTGGATATCTTACATTCTGAGAGATTTTCAAATTCCAGAATCAATTCCTATACCCCCTTCATTGTGACAATCAGGCTGCGTTACATATAACAACCAATCCAGTTTTCCACGAAAGAACCAAACACTTGGATATCGACTGTCACATAGTGAGGGAACAGTACAAGTTGGGTTTTATCTCACCGAGAAAAATTTCTTCATCTCTACAACTAGCAGATTCATTCACAAAGGTTCTCAGTGCTCCATCTTTTATCAAGCTAGTATCCAAGTTAGGCCTTTGCGATTGCTATCAGGCCTTAACTTGAGGAGGGGATGTTGAAATATAGAAGTTTTCATATCAGCGTTTTACTCTTTGTCATTACAATATCAATGGCAGAGTATTAAATCTGTCATTCTTCCTCATATTTGTTCAGCAAACACATTGGTAAGTACATAAAACATGAGCCAGAGACATTCCAACTTCGCAATGTCACAAAGGATGTTAACAAGAAACACTTTGAAAAGATAAATTAAAATATTTGTATCACTGTACTGGAAGAAAAAAAACATTATACTCACCTCTCAAACCCACGTTTCAAATTGGATTATTTTTTAATAAAAAATTTTGACCTTCAAAACTAGACTCAGTTTGGATTTGAAATATATGGCACAGGTATTACAGCTTGGCTGACCTAAATTCATTAATTATAAAAAATATCATTTTGAGTATAGCCGACTCATTTCTAAAATTATACTAAATTAAATTTGAAATAGAAATATTCAAACTTAGATTTTGGACTCCTTAAGTTTAGTTAAGGTTGGGGTCGATCTCAGAGTCTTGAACCTGTTTAAACCTTAAACAAAATAACCTACCAATGTCCTAATTTTCATGCCAACAATCATCTTTCTTAATAGATATTAAATAAGCCCCTTTTGAATCTTAAAGACTTCAATCGGTTTATTCTCCAAAAATAAAGTCAATCTATACTCCGACATTTGATTTTGTAGGGTCAGTTTAGCAGGAATAGATCTTCTATTCTGATTAACATGTTCATACTCTATTTCATATCATCTCATCCACACATTTTTGTAGCAACTAAAAAATGTATGAATAAAATGATATGAAACATAACAGTAACAGAAAATCTCATCCCCACTCTAGCTTCAATAGTTCAAGCCCAGGCTTGAATATCACACTCCCACGAATTACTTCACACTTTAAGCCCACATACCCACAGAAATAATCATACCGTGACACTCTTCAATTCATCAAAGATATTACTTAAGTCTTAAAGCTTTTTGTATTAGGATATTTTATCTTTTATGAAATAGAATCTGAGGTAAATAATTGAGATTTATTGTTGAGATGTTTTAGTTAGATGATTTATTATTATTTGTAAATGATATATTCTTATATATTACTTATAGATGTTAGAGATCTACTGATAGTTGAATTAGTTATCGAGTCAGCTATAAATGGTTGTAACTACTTTGCCAAATAATAAGGAAACATTACATGTCTCTAGTCAAGTGGTCTTACTTTTTCACATGACAAAAACAGCCATGAGTGGCTCGACAAAATATCATATTGATATGCCTCTACATATTCATTAAAGTGTAACCAACCTACATCTTTAACATCCCATAACGATTCTTCCTCTTAAAATTCACAAGTTCAATGTTTACATAATAACGAACTATTTTTTATCTCTTGATTTTATACTTTTTGAACTTCCATATGGGTATCATCCCCCAACCATTCCATGTGTCATAGTTCGTTGGGATTCCAATAACTTGGGTATGGATCAAGCTTTCATTGACGTAGAAATTTACTTCCAAGTGGATCAATTCCGTTTGAGGAGAGCTAAAAGAAGAATGAGGCAATACACTAAACTGGTTTACAATATTGGTCACTGTGTTTTTGTTAAGTTGTAGTCTTGTAAACGACGTATCAGAGGAAGGAGGTCTAGTCAGAAACTCTCCCCTCCTCTTCATGGGCCTTACAAAATTTGGATCGAAAGAGGCCACATATAAACTAGAATTATAACCAAGTACTGATACAACTTGTGTTCCATGTTTCTCAAGTCAAAAAAGCATGTTGATTTAGTTGTTATTGCTTCTAACATTCTAGTTACATATGCATCTGATGATCACCATCCTGTAAAAATGATAAGAAGACATCTTTTCAAGCGAGGAAACAAACTAGCGATGATCACCATCCTGTAAAAATGATAAGAAGACATCTTTTCAAGCGAAGAAACAAACTAGCCACACAACCTAATTCAATTGACTTATGCATCTTTGAACGAGTCACATAGGAATTTTCATTTGGTATGCAACGAAGGTTTCTTACCTTCTGAACAAGGTCCTGAAGGCGTAAGCATTGATACGAAGGAGCTAAAATAATAATTCAAATGCACCGTTTCATTTAGCCATTATATTTGTCTTTCTAAATTCTTTTTGAGTATTAAGAACACTATATTTTTTGTTTAGACTATTGTATATATCCATAACGTAATTAACTGTGTGCGAAGCCACTTGGGGCCAATGGTGTACTGGGTCCCTTAAAATTTAATTTTTTTATTTTTAATATTATATATATATACATAAGGGTGGAGTTATTTGAAGCTTAGTGGTACAATGGACCCCCAAATTTTAAAAAATTAAATATTTGGACCCTTTTATCTTAAATTCTTGGCTCCGTCACTGTGTGTGGCTACATGAAAAAATAAATAATTGTTGATGTTAATCCATATGATCTGCGTTTCTTCTTCTTTTTTTTTAATTTATATTCCAAAATGTTCTTTAAAACTTATCTATTGTACACTCAAATGATAACAAATACGGATTCTATCACTATTAAAGAAAAGTTTGGGCACATCACAAAGTCCAGTGCCACCGTCAGGTATTATTTATCCTAACCCCTTCACGCTACACTTTGTAACTCATGCATTGTGTCCCTAGAGTTTAACAACGGGGTAATTCTCCCTATCCTACACCAAATTATACATCCTGAGAATCAAATCCATTCTCCTACATTCATTGGTATATCTTTTGAGTTACAGTTTTTTTTTTCAAATTTTAAGGTTCGCGATATAAAAAACAAACAGAAATAATATCCTTGAATTCAAGTTTTTAAGCAATCTTAATATGACTCGACTAGCATTGAAATCCTATTAGCGAGTAAACATTAATGCCAATTTTAGCATTATCCCTTTTCCAAACCGCCAAAGATCGCCACGGAGTGGTCGTTTTCCACTATTGTTAACTTACGACCATCTAAATCGAATACTCATCCCGACCTTGAAAACCAGGATTCAAGAGTGTACAATCGTCTTTATCACCACAAGAAAACAAAAGGGTACAAACCACTATTGTTGGGCACGCTATAGTATGCATTTTATTAGTTATTTTCTTCTTCATTACGAGTTCTTAAAGGAGACACAACATAGGTGATAAAAGAAAACCATGACCACATGACCATGACAGTTGTAATCATGATTATTTTTGTTAATTAGAGCCAAAAACTATTTGGATCGATGTCGGCAAGTTATTTACATCCGTTGGATCTTAATCTCGCCATTTTATTCATGATAATCATTATTTAAGCGTCATCTATTTCTATTAATTGATTATAACGGTCATTGTTAGGTGATGTGGAATTGATGAAAATATATGCCGGCACACATAGACGGAGCTATGTATAGACTTGGGGGGCTAATGGGCCCTCCAAGTTTTTTAAAAAAAATTTATTTTTAATATATATATATATATATAAGGATAGAATTATTTAAGGATCAGTAGTGTATTGGGTCCCCTAAAATTTTAAAAAATTAATTTTTGGACCCCTATTTTAAATTTCTGGCTCCGTCACTGCCGGCACAGAAACGTACAGATATCTACGCATCTATAATAAGGCTAAGGGGATGGTTTGTCATCATGCCTGTCAATTCCATGAACACTAAGTAGGCCTACGTGTATATCTGAAACTTCAAAACCTCCTTATTAGTTTAAGCATTCTTTGACATTTCTATATATCTAGTACAGGTATTAACTGCAATATGTAAGTCTGAAACATAAGAGATTTATTGAAGATCATCTCCTACATGTGATGATGAAATCCCTTTACTCGTTTAGATACTATCTGTTAAAGATACGAGAATTAAGCACAAATAATTCATTACTATACTGCACAATGCAATAAGTTTACTGTCAAAAGTATAGGCATTTCAAAGTTTGGTCAAAGCAGTAAATGTTTTGTTTGTATCACGAAGATCCTTAGAGGTAAACAGGCATTTCTACTTGATAATCCTGGAGATAATTAATTAACCGTTTATTGTAATGAACAATTCGGCATCATTTGAATTAACTGTTCAGGTTAATATTATTGTTCTTCCTCTTTCTGAAGCTAATTTTATGCTGCTTTGGGTTATGCCATTTTCTTTTACCATCTTGGCTATTTTCATGTAAACTTGTTTAGAAATAAAGATGCAGCAGGAGTAATTAAGCGGTAATTCATAACGCAAATCTAACTCTGCAGCCATCCTAAAGGCACAATTTTTATAAGCAAGATGAAGGAAAAACAAACATCTTTATACATTTGCAGTTTTTTAGTAAACCAAATTACCTTATATAGACATAATAGCTCAACCAAGTCCCTAGGCAAACCATAGTTTGGAAGAGAAAAAAATAAGTAATTAATTGCCAAGTGTCTTTCGAACAAAGAAAATCGTAAGATGTGCAAAATTATCTTTTAAGAAGGAACTAAATGTCCCACATGTAAAATTTCAATTAAACTAACTTGATTAACTACATTACATGACTAGTGGTTTTCAAGGAGGACAAGCAACGTTATGACCACAAAATCCTTATTCTCGATTGTCTTTATGAAAATTTAATTCAAATAATTAAATAACGAAGTCGATTGATGTGGGGATATTATGTATTTATTACATAATACGAGAAGCCCTACTTTTAAGTAAGAATGATGTACTTCATATTAAATAATAATATCTCCTGATTTACATAATAAAGTCGGATTCTAGAATTAATTCCAACTCTAAGAAACCAAAGATGATTACAATCAATCTTCAAAAATTCTAACAATGGACTAAAGAATCTTATTAAGATCTCTTCTGAAATTTGTCAGTAACTCACCACCTATGAGTTATCAACTTCATTTCTTTCAAGAATTGCAATATTTTAAGGATGGTCAAATACTATATTTAATTTTAAAAAATCAAAAGATTTTGCAAATCCCCCAACATAATGTATTCATACCAAATGATTCCTGAGGTAGAAAGTAGAAACCTTTAGATTTCTATGAAAAAAAAAGCTGATGTACCAATGTAAAGTCACGTGATTTTATATGCATAATAAATCATATAAAAACGCTATTCACTAATAGACCCTTAAGATTTCCGCCATTTCTGTTCATCAAGGTATTTCTTTTAAGTTTATACGCTTCTAACTTGATATTATGGCACATAACATCCTTGATAAATGGTATTAGTGATACTTGTGCATGAAGGATGAGAGTAGATATAGCAACTCTTCAGAGTTTAGGCACTTATTGACTATGGATACTTATACTTCCTATTAACAACCCGGCCCCTTACTAACTGACTTACAAAACTTATATTTGATAACATGCATTTCTATTAATTTAAGAGGGCAAAACTCACCAAGGAAATTAAAGTTATTGGTCAACTTTTAAAATAAAATTGTTAATAAAAGCTGAAGCACGTGTGGCATAACTCTACTTGACAAATCAAAGCAAGCTATATATTATTCAGAATTTTCTAGACCAAGTGAAAACTATAAAACTTTTGTTTACAAGTTATTGTGTTTTCGGTGGCTCAATATTTTTGTTTAACATGAGATAAACTGGAGGGTAGAAGTCATTAGTATCAAACAGCAATAATATTAGTTTTACGATCTACTTAAAGGATACGGTACTCTTGTTGAAATTTTACTTGTATCAAATTCATTAAGCTATTTCATATGCGTGAGGCTCACATATGCGTCTTCTGTAGATGGAGGCGGAGGCACTGCATGTCCTATTATGATTAGGGTCAGAAAAAAGAGAACCTGTACTCTGCCTTTGGACACAACACTGATATGCCAAAAAGTTTAACGCGAGATTAGTGGTCATGGCGGTGCATGAGATCCAATAATTTTTAATGCCGGGAATTGTACTAGGAGACAACAACATGCACAAGCAAGAAAGGTTGTCGGTGGTGTTTTACAGAAAGAAGGATATTGTTGATCCAGTGATCACGCGTACAATTAATCTTTAACATAACTTTCCTGATCAACAAACAAAGTGTAATGTGTAGCTTTTGTTTCTTGCTCTGTAGAACGGAGACATTTTGTTTTATACGGGTTTGTTTGCTAGGTTGCAAAGTCATTTTAGCTACTTTTCCAACTCTATAGCAAATTTTTATTTATTCAGAAAATCCACGAACATATGGTTCTTATTGTGAGTTCATGTCAGAAACAATACCATTGAATGTGGTATGCATTCACTGGAGACCTCGCACCGAAAAAACTTAATTTGGAGCTGTGACATTCATGGGGTCAATACAAAAGCTAAAACAAGAGGAAAAACAGAAGGAATCCAATACAAAAACGAAAACAAGAGGAAAAAAGAAGGAATCCAATACAAAAACGAAAACAAGAGGAAACAAGAAGGAATCCCTTCTCCTACAAGTTGATTTAATTTGTTTTTAAGGGCAAAAATACTTCTCGTTATTATAATTAAGTAAGGATCTATTAGTTTTTATTTCTATTTTTGTTTTTAAATTAAAAAACTTATTTTTTGAGTTTTTAATTTTAGTTTCTTCCGGTTTTATAAAAATGGTTTTTGTTTTTTATTTTTTCATAATCTAAATTAATATTAAATATATATATATTAGCTAATTAATTATTATTAATTATTAATATGAATTATGAATAATTTAATTTAAGATTATATATTTAATTATTTCGAATTAAGAATAATTTAATTTTAATAAAATAATTTTAATTTAATAAATTTTAATGAATCTTCTTTAAGTGCCAATCATTTAATAATTTTTTTTACCAGTAAGAATAATTTTTTTAAATTTTATCTAATATATAATTATTATTAATAATAAAAAATATTACTACATTTACATTAACAACTAAACAGAACTAAAAATATAAAAACCAAAATTAAATCTAAAACTAAAAACTAAAAGGTAAAACAAAATGGCCCTGAATTTGTATATAAATAAATAAATTATTTATGGAACCCAATCTGTGGGTTAGGTAAATTTTAATAAATCTTCTTTAATTGCCAAAAATAAATATTAAAATAAAATTTATTTAATAAAGTTTTTTACCAATAAGAATAATTTATTTTTAAATTTTATCTAATATAATTATTATCAGTAATAGAACTATTACTACATTTACGTTAACAACTAAACAGAACTAAAAATATAAAAACCAAAATTAAAACTAAAAGGTAAAACAAAATGGCCCTGAATATGTATATAAATAAATAAATTGTTTATGGAACCGAATCTGTGGGTAGGTAATAATCTTTGTTAAAATTTTACATAAATTTTATTTTGTTTACTATGTTCCTTTTTTTTTCTTTGTACATTGTGTCACTAACGTGCTTGTGTGTGTCCAACTTAAGTAGCTGATAAATCGGCATCAAGAACATGCATATTGGTTTAAGCGTAAACTGTTGCCAACATTCAGAAAAGCCTAAAAGTATTCCTTCGCCACTTTATGGTGTTATCTCTTTTGATTGTTCCAAGCCCTTACAGTTACACCAAAAAAAGAAAGCTAAACCCTAAAACTAAGACAAATAGACAATGCTGAAAGGAGGAGTATACGTGTCCCTCTGGCCTTCGGGCATGCTATCGTAGGTAGGATACAAACTAAGGTTCAATTGACAAATAAAAAAAAGTAAAAAACGGTATCACCGGAATCACAACAAAGCTTGCGTGTGCATGTCTATTGATCATGCAGATGGAAGAAAGATCAATCAGTGTAAGAATAAATATACTTTAGGGCTCAACTTGGATTATTTTATTAGCAGCAATGCAATCCCTGTGATCTTCTTCAACATATTCAAACACCTACCCTTGGTTACGACTCAGATTAGACTCCAATAGCTTGAGAAAGTGATAAGGTGGCTTGGCCTTGGACCCATTCTTGGAACCAGTCTATTAAGATCTAAACAGTGCCCAACTGTGATGTTGTTTTCAAGTGTTAAATGATTCGCGTGATATGATAATGACAAGTTAGCTTTATGGTAGTATAGTGTATATATTTAATTATATATAAAATATCATATAATGGAATTCGGTGGAACCAAAAGATGGAGGTGCAGAGGGTCCATACTGTACGCCGAAGACGAAACCGCAACGAACTCAACTGACCTATCAGTTTCGGCGTCCATTTCACGCTTCATAAAGTTGATTTATCGCTTTATTATGGACGGAACGCAGCACTTAATTTGTTAAGTATTTTCATCCATTATTACCTAAACATATCGCTACTTTAGATAATTAAATTACACAAAGAGGGAAAGAGATCATCTATGTTTGACGGGATCAATATGTATTTTGTCGATTGCTACTATACACGGGGCATTGAGCCATTAGGTGTCTTTCTTTCAATTTAGTAGCTCAAAAAAAAAAATTTTCCCAGCATTTTAAGAATTCATATTCATCACCATCCATGACTTACCAATAAGAAGAAAAAAAATCATTGAAGGGGAATGTCACTTTACACGTGAATTAAACTAATTGCTCATTTGCATGTCAAAAAAGATAAAAAATTTACATTTCAATTAAAAATAGAGTTTTAGTTTCTTTCTTTTCTTAAATCTTTAAATCAAATAGAACTAAAAAATTAATCAAAATATTGCAACTTGTTAAACTAAACAAACAATTGACAATTTATTCATGAAATCAGTTTTATTGCTAAGAAATTATTAACTTTAAACTAATTACCAAAAACAAATTATTAACTTTAAACTATACAATCACCAAATTATGATATTCTTCTCATGTGATATATGGGTAAATTGTTTTTGACTAATTACTGATCAGTGGGAAGCTAAGGAGGTAAAATGTGAATAAAATCATTGGACAAGTGAGTTATGCAACTTTCCGTATGGTTCACACTAAAATAACAAGAAGGGACCATCAAATGTTCACCCGCGTTAGAATGTCCTGTCTTTCTGGTCACCCACAATCCTACAAGTGGACTCTGAGAGGGTGCTAAAAGCCAGATTTGGCCGATGGGCACCATCCGATCTGAATACCCTACCCTACCACTAGTCAAAGCTAGATTTCTCAAATATTTAGAAGATTCGATGAAGTGACCTTCTGGCCCCACTTTTCTACTACACGTGAGTATATAATATAACCCCATGATCATGAAGCAAAATACGCAACATAACACATACGAAAGTAAAAGTATATATTACGTAAATCATAGTTTCTGTTCTCTGTAGTTCTTTTTTAACGTATTTACAGAGTGAAGAGGTTGGGTTGGAATTTGGAAATGATGAGTTTGCTTATTAATAAAGATATTCGAATCAGTCCCCACAATCAATCTCTATCTTTTCTCTTTCCCTTCTTCTCCCGAAAATGCTTTGGCGTTTCGACGCACCTAAAGAGGAAAAAGTTGAAAACTTTCCATCATAAATAAACTACACCATACCATGAGCTAGATCTGGAAAAATACAAAATACTAGACCTATGTAGTGAGTGCCTCACAGCTTTAAATGCACAGTACAAATACTGTTTTAATATATAAGTGGAACATTAATGCCCATTGACAACGTTATCTTTTGTTTTCTAACGTTTGCCTTTGTGGCTAAAATAAAAAATAAAAGGAAGCATGTCATCTCTTAGGGAACCGTCAAAGATTATTGTTATCTTGGGGAAGAAAACATACTTAGCATGATCAGACACATTCCACTTGTGCATTTGAATCCAGCGGCTTAGTGGAGGACGCAGACCTTGTTTATCTTAAATTTATTTCTTTGTAAAACTCTGGGTTATAGGGTTTTCTACAAAGTCAGCCGCCAATTCTAGTATTTACAATACAGAAAATCACAAGTTATAATGTGTTAATATGAAATATTCCGGTTGATTCTGTTAAGTCTAGGCTATCTAAGTCCAGTATAGTATCTGTTGTAGGGGATTCAGATATATTAGTTATTTCAGTCATAATTATGATAAAATTGTTGATGTTCTATTAATTGATTTTTTATATTTTGTAATTCTTGACTACATTCAATGTCAAGTTTTTCAGCTATACGTTTTAGAGTTTGATAATAACTTGTACGGTAAATAGGAATTTTTAGAATTACAGGTTTTTGATTTAGTGAATTGATTATTGGGGTTTTTAATGTTATATAATGTAAATAGTGACAGAACAGGTTATATAATTTTAGAAAATTGTTTCCCAAGATTAAAGGTAAACTTGACTCTTATTGATATATTGATGGTACTGTAAATATATAATTTTAAAAAATTGTTTCCTAAGATTAAAGGTAAACTTAACTCTTATTGATATATTGATGGTACTGTAAATATATAATTTTCTATAATAATATTATTATAGTAACTTATATATCAAATATATTTTATATTACCATCAGATATTCTAATTTATAAAGGTTTGTTTAACTTTTTCTAATTAGTTAATAAGGTTTTAGTAGCTATACAAATAGTAGCTCCTATATCGATATATTCATTTACTTTTTTATCCTAAATAATCACTTGAATAAAGATTGTGTTTGGATTCGGTTGTTGATTTTAAACTTTGAAATTTATATTAATATAATAAAAAAAATTGTTGAATCTGTTTCGTATTCTGATTCTATTATTGGTTCTAGGTTATATTGTAACGCTAAATTGAGAATATTGAGTTTTTCTTTAAATTTATTTTAGTTTCGTTTTAGACAATTATTTACATAATATCCTTCCTCTTTACGTAACCAACATTTTTTGTTTTGAGGACAATAATTTTTATTTAATTTGTTGTTTTGGGAAATCGTATTAAAATTTCAGTCAAAGTTGCTTTCTGATTATATATACAAAAAAGAACACAATTAGCTAGCGAAGGCAATTATTAATCAATTGATAATAATTTAAATGGGAACATGGGTATTAAATATTGTGAAGGAATCAGTCCTCAGCTGTGAAAATAACGTCACCCTGAACTAAAAATAATAATTTCTCCACTATATATTGCGCCTGCGCTTGTAAACAAAGCAGCGGCAGAATCATTTTAATCAGTAAAACGGATGGACGCTATACTTCCACGTCGAAGCACAGTTCTGTGCATGGCGGGGCTGCCGTTGGTCCATACTTTTCGTTTGTTGCTTTATCAAAATTCTTTCTTTTTTTTTTTGTTTTAATTCTCAAAATTATGCACACAACGTTCTCGTGGAAAAGATGCCATAAAAAAATTATACAACAAGAAACCGTGGTTAATCATTTTTTTTACTTTATAAATCCTTTATGCCTGAGTTAGGAGAAATAATCCCTGGAATGATTTTTTTTTCTACTTTCTATATATGTGAATGCACGAATTTTTTAGAAAGATTTAAAGATGATAACTAGAATTCAATGGCTTTGGGGAGTTAAAAGAGCGTGTGGTCACGCTTCGACCTTATGTTTCACTCCTACCTATCTAATTAACAGAAGCAATCAGAATCGGAGTTAATAGAGAAATCATACATTTCAATCTTGATTAGAAGACCATGCAAACTTAGGATCAAGTGTTCCAAATTCATGAGTAGATTTTGATCGTCATAATTACACTTATGGCACATATAAAATGGTATATTCAATTCAATTTAATCAAAA
>JAOSBM010000003.1:13446159-13456839 GCA_027568955.1 Erythroxylum tenue
TCCTAACACAACCAAAATTCTCATTCAATTCCAATTCAAATGGAAATCTCCCAAATTTCCATAATCACAACAAAATGGAATTAACACAAATCAAGTTTAAACTTAACCTACCCATAGGCCATCTAGGTTAGAAAACCCAAAACCTAGCTTAGAAACCAAAAAAACAAATGACTCTCAATCATCTAAACCCAAAAACCAAATGACTCTCAATCATCTTCTTCCTCCAAACATTCCCAACACAAAACTCCTTTCTCTCTCTAAAACTTCTTCATTCACAACACAACAACCCATTTCTTTATACTAAAGCAAGAAGAAGATGATGAACTTACCTTGAAAAGCTTGATTTCTTCTTCTTCCCACGAATTTTCCTTCCTTCTTCCCTAACTTCTTCGATTTTTCTTCTCTTCTCTTCTCCCTCACGTTTTTTTCGTCTCCTTTTGGCTGCTCACGACACTCTCTTCTTCTCTTCATTAATTCAAGACTAGTTTTTATTCCTTTTCTTCCAATTATGCCACTCCTTAGTCTTGTTCTCCCAATTTTGCCTTTTTTTTTGTCTTTTATGGCTCTACTCCTTTAATTCACTTAACTCCTTAAGCTAACTTAATTTCTAACACTTCCTTCTAATTTTAATTTCTAATCCTTCCCTCAAATTTTAATTAATGACCTAATTCCAAAAATAAATAATTAAACAAACAAACAAAACATAAATAAATAATTAAACCAACAAGCAAACATAACTAAATAATTAAACAATTAATAAGAAATTTAGAAAAATCAGGATCCAACAACTTTACTCTACTATATTTTAAATATAATTATTCTAATTGGCTCCTTAATACAAATTATGAATAAATAAAGAGAAAGTGCATCTCCTTGTCTCAACCTTTTGGTTTCATTAAGAGTCAAAGTGGATTATTCTTTTGTTTGAACCTATAACAAATTAATTTATTAATATCACCAAATATAAAACTATTAGAAGCAACATATTTTATTACCATTAAAATTATGAGTTAGAACCTCATTTGGTCCAATACTCTCCTTTTTTTGGAAATCAATAGTTTGTTTTAGGGGGCTTAAACTTTAATTATCATACTTTTTACAAAATTTTCCTAAATCATGTTATTTTATGGCTCCATATTAGTGTATTAGTATTATGTTCATAAGTGTACAAAACAAAATCTTAGGTACATTAATTTATTAAGTATTGTTATTACACATATTGCTTTATTAGTTATTTTAGTGCATGACCGTATAAAATTCAAGACATTTTGATTTTTTTAAAAATATTGATTGAACATAAAAGGACTTAAAACCAAAATATTAAATATTACTACTAACCTCTTCTTCCATCTTCTCCTTTTACCATCTTCTTCTAGTTCCATCTTTTTTTTCCTTAACAATGAAATTGTTTGATTTCTATTTTTCAAAATAAAAACAAACAATATCTAACTTAAAAAGCAATCTAAAAGTTAATTATATCATGTTTTTTTAATTTTTTAGAACCTTCATTCTTCTAATAATATTTCTTTTTTTTAAAAAAGTTTATACGTAAAATTTGAAAAATATAGTCATTAAAAGAAATTACATCCTTTTATTTAGGATTGAGCAACATACACATTGAAATCTTCTTTTATGATTCAAATATATCCTTGAGACATTAACAATGGCATCAACATCGAACTTGCATAACCACTTCATTTTATATCTTACCTAGATAATTTGAACAAGGATTTGAAAATAAAAAGAAGAACTCCAAAAAATTGGTCATTAAAATGTTAGTAAGATCCTACTTTTATTTTCCCTAAAATTCAAAATTTGGAGAGATAGAGGACCATATGTGAGCTTAATAAGATCTAACTTTTATTTCCCCTAAAATTCAAAATTTTTAGAGTTAGAGAACCATAATTGGAGCTCACATAATGACAAGACAATATGGACCTTATTTAGTGACATTTTCTTGCCAAAGTAAATGACACTTGTTTGATATACAATCCACATATTCTCCAAGTCATCTTTTAGATGATACGGAATTTCATATAAACCCTTTCATTAAGACAATTAACGGAAGGGATGAATAGAAAAAGTTAATGATGTTGGAGGAATCAATTAAAAATTTTAGTATATGACTATAACAGACGGACCAAAAAATTGTAATCCCTTTTTATTTTGGTAATATTAAATATTAAATAAGATATCGTCCTGATATATTAGATAGGAGAAAATGGTGTCTACATTAAGTAACAAAAATTGGAAAGGAGTTTTCTAGACATGATTTTTATTGATTTACAGTTACTGTCATACATATTAGTAGGAAGAATTTATTATTTTATATCTTCAAATTTTATTAAAGGTAAAGCATTTCAAATATTCTAGTACTAGTAAAGTATCAAATATATCTTAATTTTTATTTTGTAACATTACATATTAAAATAACAGTTGGAATATCACCTATAAATAAACAACTCAAAAACACTACATAAGGATAGTCGAATATAATGCTCTGTTATAAATTTAAAATACTGTGAATGTCCATAAAATTACGAAGCAATTAAGAAGTTAATTAAGTTCCAGAATAACACAAAAACAAGGAAGAGAATTAGAATAGCAAAACACAACAAAGGAGGGAAAGATGGATTAGAACCAAGAGAGAGAAAAACATATAAAATTCCTCACACCCATTCGGCTCCATGATCTATTTATATATATGATTTGTATGGGCCCACTCATTCCCTGAGATGCCAGGGAACTTTTATTGCGTGAATGCTACACCTCACCACTTCACAATGCGGCTCACTACTTTTAGGATCATGTGCCACTTGTCCAAAGTCCTCATTGTCAATATTCTGTGCCATTTGTGATATTTTAATCCCACCAATTTCCTTTAACATAACATTTCCTTTCCCATCAAAATTGACCTTGTCCTTAAAGTTAAGCTCAGGATACTATTGTTGAGGAGCCGAAAAAGACTTCCAAATAGTATCTATGAGTCTTGCCCAATAGAATTGCAGCTGAATAACCCATTCATCATTGATCTTAACTTGTTAGACATTCAAAATGATAAGAGGTCGAACCAATGGTCCTCAGAAGTGGTAACCAACAGTAAAGGAATGTATTATGCTAGAGGATCACCTTCACAACGTTTAAGCAAAGAGACCTGGAAGACTGAATGTAATTTGGCCTTCGATGTTAACTCCAATCTGTATGCAATAGATCCCACGAGTTCAAGTATCTTAAAGGAACCAAAAAAAACTTCATTCCTAACTTTTGCTTCCTTTGAAGTCTCAAAGATAATTGTCTATAAGGTTGGAGTTTTACAAAAACAAAATCACCAGCCTCAAAATGAATTTCAGTTCTCTTCAAATTAACAAACTTCTCCATCCAAGCTTGGGCCTTCTGTAGGTTAGTCTTAAGTGTAGCAAGTAAGCAACCTCTAGCAACTAAATGTTGCTAAACTTCAAAGGGAGTATCATCCTGATAAGAACATGGAATAATTGATGGGGGATCTTTACCATATATCACCTTAAAAGGAGCCATTCTAATAGATGTTTGGAAAGAATTATTATACCAAAATTTAACCCAAGGTAAATAATTAACCCACAAACGAGGATTTTCAACCACAAACCATCTCAATTACATTTCTAAACATTTATTCAAAGACTTAGGTTGCTTATCAAATTGTGGATGGTAAGAAGAGCTCATATTAAGAGATATCCCCTGTAATTTAAATAAACACTTCAAAAATTGATAAACACTTCAAAAACTGACTTGTAAAAACCTTATCTCTATAAGATATAATAGAATGAGGAACACCATGCAACTTTACAACATGATGAAAAATGATTTGATCACTTATTGAGAAGTGTAATTAGCTTTCAAAGGGGCAAAATAAGCAAATTTAGAAAAACGATCAATAACCACCATAATGACTGTGTATCCCTTCAAATTTGGTAAACCAGTTATAAGATCCATAGCAACATCTTCTTATACCTAGTTTGGAATTGGAAGTGGACAAAGTAACCTAACTGGGTGTAATTGAGAGGACTTAGCTCATTAGCAAACTTGACAAAGCCTTACAAAAGTTTGAATATCAGACCATATATGCTTTTAATAAAAGTAGGTAACAATCTAATCATGAGTACAGATTACTCTCGTGTGTCCACCAAGTGGAGAGCTGTGAAATTCTAATAATATACTTTGAATGATGTTTCGAGACTGATTTGGAATTAACAGATGATTTTTCCACCAGAACAACCCTTATTTTAAATGATAATGAGGATATGAGGATGTGTTCATCTAATAATGTTGTATTATCTATTACAGCTGTGGATTCTGAGCTATCTTGGCCTTAGTCTCATCAAGAATAGTAGCATATGGTATAGTAACAACCATATGGAAGTTGCAGGAAAGAGTATCAATAGCCTTATTTGAATTTCCAAGCTTGTATTCAATGGTGTATGAATACCCCCAACAACTTAGGCAACCATGCTTCTTGTTCTAGGGTTTGAATAACTTATTGATTGAAATTCTTTAGGCTATGGTGATCTGTCTAGATGATGAAATGATGATCGAATAGATAATGCCAAAATTTCGACACTGCTTCAGAAATAACATACAACTCTTTAACATATACAGATTGCTACTACATTTGAGGTGAAAGTTTCTTAGGGAAATATGTTATTGGTTTTCGATCTTGAGACAAGACAACACCAATACCCAATCCTGATGCATCTGTTTACAGCACGAAAGGCTTTTCAAAGTTGGGTAGTGATAAAGTAAGGACCTCGGTTAAGACTTGTTTGAGCTGATCAAAAGTACATTAAGCTCTTTCATTCCATGAAAAACCATCTTTCTGTAGCAAGTCAGTCATTGTACTTGCTATAGATAATTATTTCTTGATAAAGCAGCGATAATACCTTGTTAACCCTAAAAATGTTCTAACTTATGCGACCAACGATGGGTTAGGCTACTCTTTAACAGCCTGTACTTTCCCCGGATCTATATCTATGCCCTAACTAGAAACAATGTGGCCAAGATACTCAATTTTGGTCCTTCCAAAAATACATTTAGAAAGTTTAGTATACAGACAATGTTGTTGTAAACAAGTTAACACCCTTTCTAAGTGATCTAAATAAAGAATCCAACTAGGGCTATAAACCAATATGTCATCGAAAAATACCAAAACAAATTTTCGCAAGAAGGGCCTAAAAATCTCATTCACAAGAGACTGAAATGTAGCTGGGGCATTGATTAAGCCAAAGGGCATGACTAACCATTCATATTGGCCATGGTAAGAGGGAAATGCTATCTTTGGACGATTTTCCAGTCATATTAAAATTTGGTGATAGCCCGATCGAAGATCTAACTTGGAGAAGAACTGAGACCCATGAAACTCATCCGGCAGCTCATCTATTGCAGGTATCAAGTAAGAATCTTTGATTGTCACATCATTCAAGGCTTGATAATCTATGTAAAAATGCCAAGTGTCATCTTTCTTCCTGACTAATACCATTGGTACTGATAATAGACTAGTACTTGGGTATATAATTGCTTCTTATAGCATTTCATTTACCATCTTTTCAATTTTATCCTCCAAAGAAAAGAGGTATCTATAAGGCCTAACCTTAACCATTGTAACCCCATCTTATACAGGGATTGCATGGTCATGTGTTTTGGTAGGTGGTAACCCTCGAGGTGACTTAAACAAAAAAATATGGTTCTGTAATAATTCCCTCAAACCTTTGGATATATTTTTAGGTAATTGAACAATTTGATCAGCTCGTGTTTTTGAAAAGATGTTAGCACGTACAAATTTTCAATAGCCTTAGTGGCTTGAATCCTCTACATATGGTGGTATGTGGTAGGAGTAGGTAGTGCATATTTAATAACTTATAAGGTAACCCAAGTGCTCACCATTATAAAATTGGATATATGCCTCCTTATAATTAGTGATATAAGCATCTAATGTAGCTAACCATGATGCTTCGATTACCACATCATTTCCAGACACAGCAAGCACATAAGCCGTAAAAGAAACTACATACCTATTGATTCGAGCTAGTACAACTTGCATAATTCCCTCTTCCACTAAAAACTCACCATTCCCCACCACCACCTTGACCCCTCAAGCTAGTTTGTTTGGAAGCCGGGGATGCCAAACCATTCTTAGTTGTATCAAAATATCTAAACTCCCTCCATCCAGTAGAACCTGAACCTTCATTCCATTAATAACCCCCAAAAATTGAATAGTGGTTCCTCCAAACGTGTCGTTCATCGCATGTAAGGATAAATAATAATGACCTAACTCATTACTATCATGGCTGGTCGCTTCTTCAGTCACAGTATCTATCACTTACGCATCATGTGGTTCTTCCATATCGGTAAAAAATAATATAATTGCTTATTTGGAAACCTTTGCACTTTATGATACTTCTCATCACATATGAAGCATAATCCTTTGTCTTTTTTAAGTTGCATTTTGGTTGGTGTGATACGGCAGACGGAGGGTAGGATTAATAACGGTGGAGTGGGTTTGCGATGTCAGAGATGGAAGCAAGGGTAGAAGACTCATAGAAGCAATAAGTGGGGGGCAACCAAATTGGTAAAGTGGAATTAGCCACGTTAGTACTTGACTTAGCTATCTGGCTGAAAGTTTTGGCCCTATATGAGCCCAATAAATTGCCAAAACTTCCTCTTTCATCATATAGTTTAACAAGCTCAAGAACTCTGATCAAGGATTGAGTCTTCTGCATAATGACATCAATTTTGATAAGCTCCTTCAGCCCACTTATAAAGTTGTCCAATAACATACTCTCATTAAGATTTGTTGATTGGCTGGCTAATATCATGAATCAGGTATAATATTCGTTAACTGACCCAGTCAGTATCAACTTAAAAGTTGAGCTTTAGGTGACTCAAAATGTGATGGGCTGAAATGCTCTTCTATGGCTTGAGTTAGTGAAGCCTAAGTGGAAACTAGGTTGGCCTTCTGCAACATTTGGTACTAAGGAACCATATATCATCCCCTCATAGTGCATAGCAGCGATAATGAGTCTCTGGGCATTAGGAGTATCATAGAAGGTAAAAAAATTGTTCAGCTTTGAAGATCCACATTAGAGGATTCTTCCCATTGACCTTCGAAAAATCTATCCTAACCTGCCGAACTTGTAATGTATTAGAAGAACTAGCGGTTTGAAACAAGCCTGAATTTGCCGACAACCCTTCTGTAACGAGACTCTGTTCCTGACAATCAATAGACTTGTTGAGCCTCTTTATATGTCGATTCATAGATTCCAATGTAACCTCAATCCTTCCCAAGCAATTTTAAGTAAAGGCATCTCACTAGTTCAAATCAAAGATATCATCTAACACGCCCTTAATCTCAGCAAACATCACTTTCATCCTTATGTTCTCAGCCATCATTTGCTCTTTCTTCCTCTCAACGAGAGAACCAATGAAACAACAATTGGAATATCACCTGCAGATAAACAACTCAAGAACACTACATAAGAATAGTTGAATATAATGCTCTACTATAAATTTAAAATACTGTGAATGTCCACGAAATTGCAAAGTAATGAAAAAGTTAATTAAGTTCCAGAATAACAAGGTAACAAGGAAGAGAATCAAAACACCTAAACACAACAAAGGAGAGAAGGAAGGATTAGAACCAAGAGAGAGGAAAACATATCAAATTCTTCACACATGTTTGGTTCTATTATCTGTGTATATATATGACTTGCATGGGCCCACTCACTCCTTGAGACGCCAGGGCACTTTTCTTGCCTGAATGCTACGCCTCACCACTTTGCATTGCGGCTCACTACTTTTGGGATCACGTGTGACCTATCCAACATCCTCATTGTCAATATTCAAAGCAACCTGTGACATTTTAATCCCACCAATTTCCTTTAACATAACACATATCTTGATCTATGAAAAATATAGGTATTTGTATCCTAGTTAATAATGTAATTTGATTGTATTGGTTTGTTACTTTATAAAAAAAATCAATAATTATAATCTTAACGTGAAACTTTTTACAAATTATAAGAATAATTCAATGCATCTTGAACAAAAATTTGTAAAATATATGATGACGAAATATTTTTTATAATATTTTAATGACCAAAATTTAAAAAAATAGATAACATCTTCAATGTCCATAAATTTTCTAAGGTGTCTCTAAATTTCATTCGGATATGTTCTATCATTAATAATATTATTGTCAGATACAAATGCCTATTTTTAAAAAAAGCTATAATGTTTCAAAATAAAGGTTGAGACATATTTAATAAATTGTTAAAAGGTCATAACGTTTGATATAAATAACCCTTTTACTAATAAATCCCACAATTTTTGTAAAAGTTGTGTATAATTTTCATTAGTGATAGTTAAACTATTTGGGATTTCTTAAGTAGGTAAGGACACTACATAAACATGTGGTTAAGGTATTGTAGTCCTAGTAAATAATTTTTCATTTGATAGAACTATGGTCATGGTTGGTATAAAAAGGTGGCTATTGGTGTTTATGGGATAATTGTTTCCGTATTTATATACAACTAATAAGATTACGCCGTAGCTTCTGTACTTTAAAATATACAACTAATAATATACGGCATCCGTTACCCTTGTATTGTTGGTGTAGGGGAAAAACTCCCAAGACTCCTGCTTTTATGAAGAGAAAGTAAAAAAGAAATCCATTATTATTTTCCAGTCTTTGCTTTTGATGCCTCTTTTCACTCCGTTAATTTGAACCAAGATTCTGAACACACTCTTCAACCTCTGCTTTTGACCTCTTAGATACAAGAAAAAGTGGTTGTGCTCGGCATATAACTAGTTAAGATCATTTGTTCTCTTTACTTTATTCCTATCATATTTTATGAGTATTTATATATTTATTTTTTATACGTCTTATTTATTAGAAAGGTAAATACTCAGGAACATATTAATAAGGCGAGATCTATTCCGTGCATATAACACCTCTAAGGTGTCATTTGAAAGGAGAGAGAAGCACTCTTGATTTTGCTTTGCAAATTGATCCAGGAGATACTAATGATGGTAATATTCGCCCGTTCCGCTTTTTCAGAAAAAGATGCAAGTTGAAAAGACAATCTTCTAACTTGACGTGACCTTATTTACATGGAATCTAACTTTTGTCGAACTCCATTCATCTTATAAGCTATATCACCTTTACAAGAAAGTCAAAAATGCCTTGCACATAAGTAATTTAGGGTGTTTTTCCCAACTTAATTCTTGTTCTCTGCACATGTATAAAAAGAAAAGTTTCCACTAAATCCATCATTCGTGGAGTTGAAAATGCCATCATAAGCGGGTGCAATATGAAAAAGAAAGTGGAGACTCAACGTGTCATTAGCACACATACTTAGGAAATCAGAATGTAATTACGAATGAGTTAAAGTTAAAGACTAAAAAGATCGATCATTGACGTGATCTGAGTGAGGCAGTGGTTGTTACACAGTCGGGGTGGGGTTGCTTATGTCGCCACTTTTAATTCTAATAGCTGCAAGCCCAAGTTCGTTGCTATTGCCATATAAAAAATTAGATGTTTTCTTCTTTTTTTTTTGTGTAAGATTATACTTTTTTTTTCATAATTTACACGAATCACTTCATGTTCACAGCATATATTCAATTAAAATATATTAAAATTAACGGATTAAAAAGAAAAACTTTTCTAAAAAATGTTTGAATATCTTAATTAAAAACTCTATACTGTATATTGAACTCGATAAACCTATTCACTATCTGTAATTTGTCTATACGATATACCTAATATAAATGTCAGTTTTAAGTGTACCTAGAAACAAGAAAAGTTAAATTATTTAATGAAGTCCTTAGGAATCATTAAACATAAAAGAAATGACTTTCTAAGATGAGAAATTTAAAAATGATTATTTTTTCTAATTGCGCATAGTATGAAATTTAAATCAATTGATTTAAATAAGGGTATTCAATAAAAGTATTGCTTTTTGAACCTGAAAATTAGGTCACTAAGAAAAGTAAGCTATTGGCACAAAAACTTGAGTAGTGTAAGGTAATTTACTGGAACAGTGAGGTTTCGAAGAGTTGAGTAGGATTTACACCTCATATGTACTAGACCATTTGGCTGCAACGTAGCACTTTAATCCAACCAACAGTAATTGGATTTGGTATTATGTCATTGCCAACTATAAGTGAAGAGTAAGGTTGTTATAATTTTAAGTGACCTTAGAAATTATAAGATAGGGTCCATAAAAAAAAAAAAGAAGTATAAATTTCATTTACGTCAGCAGTAGAATACGCTTATCAAGCCAAGTAAAGAAATCCAGAAAAATAAGACAGGCGATACGTGACTACCAAAACTTTTTGTCCATTAATAAAATGCGAAACATCAATCTTGATTCCTAATGTTTTCAAAATCCAATCATCTTTGTTCCAATCTTGAAGCTTAAGAGTAACCTCAAAAAGTTCTTGCTTTGTTTGTTTGTTATAACATTAGTTTTGCGACAAACTTTGCACTCGAGCAATCATGAATGTAGATCACGTTAAGTATACTGTTCAACTTATGAAATAAGTATTGGATTACATTAAATGGTTGTAAAGATGAAATTAATCTAATATAGATAGATATTTCACTTCAAGTTACTCGGATAAATTCAAAATATGACCTTGTAAGATTTTAAA
>JAOSBM010000003.1:13509826-13530937 GCA_027568955.1 Erythroxylum tenue
GACTTCTTTAACCTTCATTCTTGCAAACGAAGAGCTAGGAATTTGAAAGGGAACAAATCATCTGTTTCTGTTACTCTATACCTACCCTATTTTATAAGCACTAATCTATTTAATAAATAGGCTTACAGAAATTGAATGGATGGATACTTATAAAATATAGTAGGCACAAAATAATAGGAATTTGAACCCGATTTGAAGATGTCTTTAGTCTCATTTTTGTAACAAAGGGCATTCATCGAGGAAGAACTTAGGTTAACCTAATTGGTATTTTCAGGCTAGGGAAAATTTCATTATTATTTTAATAAAAGTTAACCTAGAGGATTTTTCTAGAAAAAAAAATGTAAGGATATTTTTCGAGAATTCTAAAGATTATGAAACTTAAAAAAAAAAATCTCCTGATTCTTTATTTTTAATTTCTACCATCTTTTATTATATGTTATATCATGTCTTTTATTTCTCATGTTTGTTATCTCTTATGTTTGGTATTAGAATAATTGGTGACAAAGATGGAGAGGGCAAATATCAAAGGAGTTGGGAGTTTTGATGACGTGTGAAAAGTTTGGATCTTTGATGTCTCTGTGTCTTTACTTTTTAGTTATCATGTTTGGCAATGGTAGATTTGATGAGGAAGACAGAGGACAATATCAAAGGAGTCGATCATCGATATATCAACGACTAGTATGAAAATTTGAAGCGCCTAAATTGGATTAGGTTAAAAATTAAGAATGTGAGCCTCGAGCAAGCTTTGAACCGCTTAAAATGCAATCAAATTGAAGCACGGGCAGCTTAGTCAAGTTTGATCGAATTTCGACCCTAACTCAAGTTGCATTTTAGAAAGAATTGCAATAAGCCTAATCCGATCCAATTCAACAAATTGCCATCCTTATGAATAGTCAATCAAGATATGCAAGTTAATGTAAAGTCAACCACTGTTCATCCCTTTTCTTTTCAAAGGAAACTCGAGGGATTTTAGCCAAAATGTCTTAGAAGAAATGGTTTTGATTGAATGAAAGAGTGTACATGAAACCATAATAGAAAGGAAAGAAACAATCGAATAAGCTTGAATCTTCAACTTTTAAAATAAATAACATCCTTTTCCTACGTCTACTCATCACAAGAAAAAGTATAAATGTTAAAATATCCCAAAGACAAGCCTGTTAGCCACAAATTTTGGTATAATATGTTGAAATCAGAGGTTACAATACGATCCCTATGTTTTTTATTCTGAAGAGAGACAAGGGCAGCAATATCTTCGCTATTTTCCTGCACTCAAGCAGTCGCTAATTCCCTGTTCAGGTAATCAACAAACATCCTTTTTGCACTCTCCGCATCTGAAGGAGGGGATGGTCCACTTAAACTTGTTTGGCCTGTCAACTTTATGAAAGTGCGCCTTAGTCTACGTAACTCAGGCAGTCCAATTGATCTTGAGACATTGAGAGTTGGTAAGCCCTGACCAAGAGAAATGCCACTTAAGGGTCCTCCAATAGCCTGGGATTGTGCTTCAGCAATCATATTCATCACCTCTTGTGTTGCCCTGTCCAATTCATACAAGGAATTTGCCTCAGAAAGCCGTGTGCTTTGTGTAGCAATTGTTGGCTGCAAAATTTTAACATCCCGACTCTTGGAGTCCACTTTTTTTGTTAAGTATGAAACAGCATCTAAAATGGCATCACAAGATTTCTGGATTTCATTTTTACTTGGCCATAACTCAAACAAAGGAGCATCCCATCGATTTCTGCTATCTGGTCTCTCAAACCTTCGCACTAAGTCATCAAATATGGAGGCATCAAAGGATGCTTCTCCCTTCTCCCTTCGTTGATCATTCCACTTTCGACACTGACTTTCTTCCACATCACAATATATAACACAGTACCTTGTTCCAGCAGCACGAGCCAAACACCATAGCTCATACCTGTAACCCTTAATGTTGTTTAAAGAGTCTACTATGATTATATTGTCTTTTGATACTGATCTATCAACTTCAGATCTGAGCACTCCTCGTAAATTCTTTTCTGCTGGCATATTGGCATAGCTCTGATTGCGATCAAGATGGAAGGAAGCTTCATCAATAATCCTAATATTCAATTTTGATTCTGATTCTCTTAGAGTTTCAGCAAGGCAACTCGCGGCTCTGGACTTCCCGCTGCAGGGCTGGCCACACATTACAACCAAAGCCATCTTGAGGAAATTTTGAATTGTCCAGAGGCACTGGATTCTCCTCCTTGAATGATAGTTACTGCCTGAAAAGCAAGCACAGCTGCTTCAACGTTTATGCTTCACATCTTCCTATGTGCAAGTTTGGCATTGTCCACTCTATTTTCTTTGAAATTGTTTATCAAATATCATATAAACAAAACCCTGAAAAGATCAGATACATTCCAACAGAAAAAACATATCTTCACTACAGCCTGTTAACGCAGGTGGCATCTCCAAATTTTTATCTTGCATGAAATGATACAAGAACAAAGCAAGCAGAAATGATGCAAGAACACTCGAAAGACATCTTATACGTATATTTTCAGGATATAACAAACCCAAAATTGAAGAATGATTCAACAACATGGTTCGGCCATTCAAAATTTTCACTATTTTTAAAACCTGCTGACGCCTAAAACCAAATTATTCCCTTTTTCCCTGTGATTGCTCATCTGAAATGACAAGAGTACTACAATTGAAATCACCAAAAAGGAGGGTGTTTACCATATTCGTCACCCTTAATTACCATGGTTCATGGTTCGTAGTTGGAGAAGATTTACGGAGAAAATGGAAAAATTGAATTAGATAAACTACCAAACTATTGCTTTATAAACATTCCATAGATTTAGCAAATTATTCCTACTCCAAATTCTAAGACTAAACGAAACAGCGAGACTTATACTTGCTAATCGAAAATCTACAGATAAATAAATAAAAACCCTACTGAAAGAATAAAACAAAAAATCACGAAACATAAATTGCTAGTAAACCAAAAGGAAAGTAACAATTTTTTTCTCTAGTAAAAAAAAAAGTAACGAACTGCAAGAAAAGGTTCGAGTTCCCAGTCACTAGAGGACGATTTATTCACTGAGCGTTGAAGAATGACATATTATGAAATGCATACCTGCAGATGCCTCCGAGAGATGGGTTAATTCTGGGAAGTATCCAACGGGCGGCGAGATAAAGATGCCGACAATAAGATTAGGCCCGAGTACACTTTACCAAAGACCAACTTTCTCAACGAATACTTAAAGAAAGCTTGTAAGCTCCTTAGTCCTTAGTTGACTTTCCTTTTAAATTTTATTCAATTGAGTTAGTTCTTAGTTCTTGAATTTTTTTAATGATTAAATTTAAAAGATAATCAATCTTATGTGTTTCTAAAAAAATTTTGGAACTAAAATCAGTAATTATCTTATAAACTCTCACAATTTTTAAATATGATAGCCACTTTATGTAATATTAATTCATTTTATAAAATTAGTATTTTATTAATCGATATTTATTTAATATATTAATAAGTTAACATTTTTATTAACTTTTGGTTTATTATATATAATATTATTTTAATTAATATGTATATAAAACTTCTTACTATTTTATTAATTTATCATGTTTACATTTTATTATTTATATTAAATTATAAATAAATATTTAAGGTGTAATATTAATTTGATTTCATGAATAGTTAACAACATATTAATTATGTTATATCTAATATGAAAAATAAATGAAAAAATTTATCAAAATTGATAGAGAATAAGAGATTTAATTTGATTTGAATAAAGTATGAATTTTGAGTCACGTACTCGGAGATGTTCAAGAGAGGGAAAAGGTCCAATGTTTCTATCGATAAAAAGGGGTCAGCCCACATTGAATTCGTTTTCAGTAGTAAATTGCTTGTGGAGTTAAATATAATGCTTATCAAATGCACAGAAGTACAGAAACACAAGTTGTGTTCGGCCAATTGTTATTAGGCCCCAATCTTACCTTTGTGGCTCTAATCTCTATAGATTTTCATGCTACATGTGATTTAATCAATACACTTTCATTTTATCTGATCACAGCTTTACAGGAATCACAAGCTACGCTGTTGCCACACAACTTCTGAAGGAATTTTGGAGGACATCCTCATTTAGATTATGACCTGAAAAATAGGAGCAAAGTTAACCAGGTTTAATCGGCCTTGTCTCGTCTACTGAAAATCTTTAACCAGGGTAATCTAGGATTAAGAGACTTTTACCTATAAAAACTATTTTATTCATCTTATTTTCTGTTTCATTCCATTTGCGAGCTGGGACAATGTCGTATATCTCCCTCACAGCCTGACATTGTTTGTAGTAAATACATGAATTGCACAAATTGTACAAAGTGAATTGAGCAAACTAAGCTTCATACTAAGATAGTTAACATAAGAAACAGAGCATAATAATGTATTGAAAGGATAAGTTTCTCCTAGCGTGAAGGGTTAGGGTGGGTGATCAATCAGGCCCTTTACTCACAACCTGAGCTCTGTATTTGGTACTCTAACCATTATCCTAGTAAGAGCTTCACCATTATTAGGAAGTGGTTAAAACATATAAAATAGAAGGCAGCTAAAACTTCCACCAGCTAAAGGAAAAAGACTACAACATCGTTACACAACACAAAACTAAACAGAACATCAACAAAGTACAGCCTTGCAAAAACAGAAAAATGATAAAATTTGAACACTACAATTTTAATTTCCATTTGGCTGGAATAGGAGAAAGTAAACTCGTCATCTGAAATTTTTCATAGCATTTGATCTCAAAAAGATACCTGCAAAGTATGCAGTTGATCAGAGTTTTGAACCCTTAAAACCCCTTTACAGCGATACACGTCCATGTCACATTTCTTATCCCATAGAATCTCTTCAACCCACAAACGAACCTGTAACAATTGGATACAAAAATCATGAACCAGCAGTTTCTAAGACTCACTCAAAAAGAAAAACAAAAATGCAGCATCTCAAATACTGATTGTATTTACTAACCATAATTAGCTTGTCATTATGTATTTAACATAAGCAAAGGACTCAATAACAGTCAGATGATTGTACGGACAACCGTATTTCAGGTTCTCTGTCTCAAATTTTCAATTCAGTCCTCTAATTCATAAATTTTCTCATTTGTTCTTCCATTTGAGATGATGTTTTTTGAAGTTAAGAGGACTAAATTGAGTATTTGAGATGAGTTGGGGACCAAAAGTTTGTCGTCCAGCAGTACTAAAATATCTATCTCACTGATCAAATAAGTACTATGTCAAATCCATCAATTTAATTATTTTTTGAGAATTATGAGAAAATACAAATGACTTCCCATAGGGACTTCAAGATTAAACTACTGCTTCCCTCTTTCATTCTTGAAAGCATGCAAATTTCAATAGATGAAACACAATTACTCTTAACTTCTTAAAGCATGTACTTGTAACTACCTTATCGAGATCAACCTGTTGAGACTCACAAATGCAGATAGTACACACACCTCCATCATGAAGATCCTCAGTGGTCAGAGACTTACTTTCTTTCAACAGTGCTTCCAAATGAGCCACATGCTAAGAGTCGAGTCCATAAAAACTTAAGTAAACACCCACTAAGGTAAAGTTTAGCATAAACAGGGAGGAAAAAAAAAAGATCTATTAACAATTTGGGAACAGTTTCAGTAACTTACTTTAGCATCATATGCCTGGCAGTTCAATATCTCACGTAAGTCCACTTGAGCTCTAACGGAAGGAATGATCTTGGCGATGGAGTTAATATTATGTATTTCCTTCTCCAGTTCCTTCAAATCCAATTCACAGCCCTCGAAAGAAACCAAATCAACCTTATTGAGAATGATAACGTCCTGTAAAATAAAAAAATTAATCAAAAGAATATCCACGCATGAAAAGAAGCAAAAGAAAAAAGTAGTCCTTGGATACACTTATCCATGCAGATACATCATATGCACTTTTACAAAAATTCTTATGCAAACCACTCTCATTCGTGGGCATTAAATGAAATGACATTTACCGCAAATGCTATTTGGAGAAAAGCTTCTGGAAAGGAAGTTGTTGAGTTACGATGCTTGTGAAGCTGAAAACGAAGGTTTTTCGCATCCACTACCTGAGTGATAACGTGTTCAAAGAAAGTGAGTGCAAGACATAAATATTTCATATATTTGTAACAACGCATTGATAATATAATGCACCATGAGTTCAGAAACTTACAAATATTTATATAATCATTTTATCCACAGGTCTATATATAACTAGAAAAAGAGACATTATATATTGTCAGTGTCTTATTCTCTTGTGCTACAAGATGTAAGAGGAAAAAGATTTGAGAGAAAATGGGCAGAATTTGTAAATAGCAGTGATCCTCATTTTCACTGTAAAAGGGACTCTAACCTTACTCTTCAACAATTTAGTTGTGAACCATGAGGACATAGGGGAATCATGAAGGCCCTGTATTCTAACCAAAGAGCCTATGAAACCCAGTTACTCAAAAGATTCACTCAGAGTTACCAGACTGTAGATAAAGTGGGAACAAAAACCAAGGGAGATTATGGTTTGTGCATCATATGAAATCAAAGGCCTATCCACTGTTGCTTATCACGCTGTCCAGCTTACATCTAATTTTACCTTCCAAATTGCAACTTTAAACTGGCTCATAGAGTATAACAACCAATTCAATATAGAGAATGTCTTATACAGACAAGTTACTAAAAGCATTTATCGTGGGAGATAAAACTCACTGTCAAAATGGAGTCAAGTTTGATGGCCGATTCAAGCTGATCATCCAACCAGAGAACAGAAGCAAGAGGAGCAGGATTTGCCAACCCAGTGGTCTCAATCAGTATGTGATCAAGTCTACAGAAAGTTAAATGATACTTCAAAATCAATCAAACTCTGTATGAACTAACATCAATAAATGACTACATTTCTCATGAGAAACTATACTACTTGCAGCATGTAGGCTCCTTAACATAATATGGGAACTAAAGTGTGGGAGGTGGGGAGCAATACAGCACACAGTTTACAACATTTACTCCTCTTATGAGATTTTTTGGTTTCCCTTAGCAAAGTTATAGAAGTGGAGGCAGGAAAGGATGTATGGGAAGTAAGAAAAGCTTGTCACATTAAGTGAATTGCCGAATAAGAACCATATACTCCACCCAATCATCTCCAGAACTTCTCAATATCCCATGATGACTGGTGAGAGTATTAAAAGTAAAAGAATAGGAATAAAATAGAGAATACCTTTCCTTCATCTGTACAAGTTGTTCTAGTGCTTGAACTAAACTATGCTTAACAGTGCAACATATACACCCATTTGCCAACTCAACCCATTCCTCAATAAGTGCACCACCTTCTCCTTCATTGATCATAGCCCTCTCAACTCCAATCTCTTCACCAAATTCATTCAAAATGACAGCAATTCTCTTTCCATGTTGAGAATTCAAGATATGGTTAACCAGCTAAAACATAAGACCCAAGTGTAAGTAGGAAAGTAGGTAAAAGAACAAAAAAAGAAATAAAGAAAGAATAGACCCCTCTTAAAGAAAATTAAAAAGAAAATTGCCAAGAAATCACAAAGTTACATTAGATGAAGGCGTGTTGAATTCACATTGGAATCATTTTTCGATAGAGCTCATCCCAGTTATATTAAATTAATCGATATTACAAAAGCCCCTGTGTTACCAACTCTAGTGGTCCAAGTACAACATGTTTAGATGAAGTTCAAAACCTGTCCATTACATGAGTCAATAACATTACCCATAGATAGTTTCATGCTTGTAAAAAAGTATGCTTTAGATCAAATTAGCAATCAAACCATGACAACCCATTATAAGACTACAATTCCTCTTCAAACAGAAGGCCAAACAACCAGCACGTGTGCAACCATCACTAACCATTAATCAACTAAATTAGATACAAATTTAAGCGACCAAGCAGCAACTCTGCATCAACATTCAGAAACCTCAAGGATAGAAATGTTTACATGACTTTGTCCTATATTGATACCCATTCAGGACGAAAGGTTAATAAAACAAGTTGGGTAAGAGAGCATGTATAAGAGAAAGATAGTGTCTTTACAGTGGATTTGCCGGCACCCAGATAGCCTGTAATAACGGTGACACCAACAGGAGTTTCCTCGTTTTCAGGTATATTTTCTACAGTATGGTCAATTTCAACAGCCACTGGTGGATCGTCTTCTAGTTCTTCGTACTCCATTTGCGGTGAGAAAAATCTTGTCTGTGAAAATTGGAAACTGAAGAAAGAGAACCTCTGGACATGGGTTGTAACAATTTGTTCAATCAAAGCCCACTTAGTCTGGCGTCCCAAACTTCAAACTTCTAGAACCCAAATTCTTCGTAGAGCCCAATTTCAATATAAACTTGGATAATCCATTTGCCAACTTTTTTTTCAGAGATCCATTTACCGACTTAAAATAGAAATAGAACTTGAACTCTTCAACCTTTTCTTGCCCTTGAAATCTGTTACTATTAAACAGATAATGTTTATATTGTTTAGAGCTATTTTCGTCTTTTGCCCATTTATCTTACGCAGAACACAAATTTCAGTTTTTGATTTAACTTGTAAGCAAATACTCATAAATAAACAACTTTTCCAGAGCTTCTCCAAATTGGATGTTGTGCATGAGTGGATTTCGGTCATAGTATCAATACCACCTTTCTCTTGTTTTAAGGGTGAGAGTTCTAGTATTTTTCATTGAAATATTGGTCAAAGTTATGGCAACATCAAAGTATGGAGTTTATTAAAGATAGTTTGAGCAACGGGCCGGAGATCCAAAGGAAGCTATAGGAAATATAATGATGATCCTGTATAACTTCAAAGTTCAAATAATCCTCGAATGATTCTTGTCATAGCTCCATTGATTGGTTTAAATTACAAAAATTAGTGTAGAGCTACTAGGATAGCATTAGGAACAAAGTGTAAGCTAGGTTACAATAAAGGTTTCAAAAGAAAATTTAGATCGATGATGTTAAGCAGTGTTTTGAAACTCGGATCGGTCATCGAATCGGAGGCTTTACTGGTCACCGATTTGACCGGTTCAACCACTGGTCGAACCGGTGTGACGTCATAATTATGCAATAATTATGTTTAATTATATATAATATTAATAATATTAAAAAAAATACATCAAAAATTAAAAAAAAATAAAAAATAAAAAATAAAAAAATTATTAAACTAGTGGTCGGACCGGTCGAACCGGATCGGTCCGATCAGTCAATTGACCGATTTTGACCGGTTCTCACTGGTTCAATTGAGAACCGGTTTTGAAGGGTAGACCGGACTGGACCGCCGACCGGTCCGGTCCGATTTTTAAAACTACGATGTTAAGTAATAACAAATTTTAAAACTATGATGTTAAGTAATAACAAAGGACTCCTTATATAATTACATCGTTGAGGCTTTTATGTATACCTCAAATATTAGAGAGATTTGAAATGAATTATATAGCAATGGGCTTCCAATCTATTAGTTATAGAGGCGAATATCATCTAAATCATATGGCAATGATAGCATATCCGTATATCACACTAACATGAAGGACTTTAGGGTGAATTGGTTGTTTTGGTTCTAATTCCTCATTGTAATTGTGATTTTTAGAGGCATATGGAGGATATGGTAAACAGAACACGATTTGTGTAATTTTTAGGGCATCTACAAGTTATAAGTCCACTACTATTAGAAGAACCATTGTCTTTAATGAGTAAAGCATATTCAATAGTATTCATGATTGATTTGCAAAGAGAGATTGGTCAGAGTTTTATTGAATTTAATTAGTAATGGAACAACGTTGGTCTCGAAAGCACAAATTCAAAGTGGCAAGAAGGCTTTTTTTTTTAAGGGAAAAATGTCATTATGATCATTGTCATCAAGTTGCGTACACGAAGGAAAACTACTTTAAATGGCGACAACAAAATGAAAAGATATAAGGCAATTGGTTTTATGAATGGAATAATAAGATGGAGAAGATTACGAGAATGTTGAAGAGAGAGGGAGTGATACATATACAACACCAAAACAATAGAGAGAGCGGCAACCAGTTTTGCTAATAAATTGAATGTTTCTAGCATTTGTTATGCTAACAATGGAAGGCTACGTTTGTGGGTTATAAACACTAGGGCCACCGATTACATGTGTCTAGATTCAACCATTTTTGTGTAAATTACATTTGTTTCTTAAGTGCTTGACTGTTTTCCTTCTTGATGGTAACTCTAGTAAAGTCATATACATTGGAGACAAAGACTTTGTGTCAGAAATTTTATTGAAAGATGTTTTATTTGTTCCATATTTCAAGTCCAACTTACGTTTAGTTGGTAAATTAATAGAAGACCAAAATCTAGCATTAGTCTTTTGTTGTAATCTTTGCTTATTTTAGGACCTTGAGAATAGAAGAGTCTTGGCTATCGGGAAGGAAAAGGAGGGGATGTAAATGCTAGATGTGAGAAGTTTTCCAACATTCTATATATGATATTCTTAGTAACTTTCATATAAACAATACTCTTCATTTTGATATGTACTTACCTACACAAAGTTGAGAAAATAAAATGAAATAAGTGAATGATTTACAATCTCATATAGATTTTTTTTTCTTTTCAAATGCAAATGCAGGTTTATGGTATTCTATGGACCTATATCTATTGATAGACTATATCATATCCATTTTTCAAACGAATCTTGAAAGAAAATTATATTTGTCATATTTATCCTTTGGCTATGCAAACTATACATGTTTTTCAAGATAATCATACAGGTTCTAATAATTTTTCTATCCTAGTTCATGTAGATCTTTGGGGTCTTTATGTTGTTACTTTTATTATTGAAGTTAAATATTTTTAATAATAGTTAATGACAAAAATCAAATTCTGTGGACTTATATGTTGAATCAAAATAACTAAGTGTCTACTATATTGAAATGGTTATTATTGCATTAACATAAACTCAATATCAAATAGGAATTAAAGTAATTAAGAAAAACTATGGTAGTAAGTTTATTAATGCAAATTATAGTGAGTTTTTTAGAGGTAAAGACATTATTCATTAAAGACCTTGTTTACATACACCAAAACAACTTAATTTTGCTAGAGCTTTAATGTTTCGATCAAAAGTGCCTAAGAATTTATAGTCCAAGTGTGTTCTTACTGCTACTTACTTTTTGAATAAGATTCCTTCAAAAATGTTATCTTAGAAAACTCCTTTTAAGATATTATGTGATGCTGGACTCTCTAAACCCTTTTGTATTGTTCTGTACTTGGAGATACTACTGTATATTGATATATACATGATTGTATATGAGTTCAAAGATGTATTTAAATCCTTTTGGGTATATGTGTCAGTGATTTATAATATTATATGATCTTACATGAACTTAGAGTTTATCGGTATGCGAAATCTTGGAGATTTCTGACATATAAGCTTCTAAGTGTGTAAAACCAAGTCCATTGGATGGATATGACCATGGTGGTTGAGTTAACTGTGTTTTAATGCCTTAGAGGTAATTAGACATGATTTATAGACTTATTAGACACTTAGAAAGCTTAATTGGAAAGATTAATGTACATAAGGGCTTATTTGTTAATTGTTAAAAGCCAAAGGACTTAAACTTAATTTTTCAATTCTTGGTAGATCAATATGTAATTTTATAAAGTTAAGGGGCTTAATTATTATTCCCAAAAGTCTGAGGGTCAAAATAAAAATAAAATTTTTGGTGATTCCCGAATTTTGGCCTTAATTGCAAATTTAGGAAAAGTTTGGAGAGTAAAATGGTAATTTCACATAACCTAAGGGCAAAAAGGTAATTCAACATATTTTGGTCAAAGAAGAGTCAATACTCTAGACCCTTCTCCATATAAGGTAGTGCACCCTATCACTAAAGACTTAAACATCTTGTTTTAACTAAAAGAGAGGACAAGAGAGGAAGGAGAAGAAGAAGTTTCAGCCATTACCAAAATTTACCCTTATTTTTTATTCTTCAACTCAATTCAAGGTGTTCTAAGCTAATTTGGGGTCAAGGAACTCAAATTTATCATTAGATTTGAGAAATTCTGAAAGGATTTGAAGATATCATCAATGGAAGGTTTAGGTAAATTTTGTCTCATCTCTCTCTACATTAGGGTTTTGAGTTTGGTGTTAAGATATGTTGTTCTCCATGCTCGAATATGCATGAAACATGGTTTAGATGAATGAATGTGTCATGGAGATGGTTCTTTAAGCCAAAACCAAAATGCCCTCTCTTTGATGAAAATTTGTGAATTTTTGAATAACTTTTGGATTTGATGATTTAAATGAATTCTATGGTGTTAATTATTCATGTATAATGTGAATTGATGATGAAGAATGAAGAAGATGTACGTTGGTTAAGGTTGGGCTGAAATGGTGGCAGAAGAAGTGGATTAAGGTAATGAGTTGTGTAATTGATAAATGTAGCTTAAATGAAGGGAGTTGGTATGAATGGAGTGGTGGAATGTGTCATTGATTGGAAGTATTTGTTATATAACAAGATAAGAGCATGAATTATCATAATAAAGCCTTGAAAATATGAATTGAAAGTCATACACATTAGGTGTTTGATAAAATGTCTAAGTAAACTTGGCTTAGGATTTAAGGGATTGTAATGATATACATTGGAAAGTGGCTTTCATGTTTACTTAGAGTAAACTTGAATTGTTGCTTAGATTAATGAATAATGTCCTAATGTGTTTGGATAAAAATATGCTTAATTATGTTTTGAAATGAGTAAGTATTGAAGGCATTAAATGTCTTAGAAAATGCAAAAGAAAAGCTAAATAGTAAGGAAGTAATCATGTGAGAAGCTTAATGGTCGAATCCTATAACTTAAAGAGAGTGATATTATGTTTTATACACTTATGTGATGGTGTATAAATATGAAATTCATGTTTAAGTAGTAAATACTATGTATGTTCTTTTTTATGTATAAAGGCTCGGGAGCTCTAAATCGAGGAGCTCGTACCGAGGATTGTTGATGCTAAGGGAGTGCACACCTTCTTTTGAGGTGAGTTGGGAAAACTATATCTCTCAAATGGGATTAGAACATCCTAAGACATGCATGATGACTTGTATGTGAATTTTGAACCTAGGTAATGCATTGTAGAATTGAATCTCAAATGGGTGCTAATATGCTTATGTATTTAAGAAACGACATTGCTTTAAAACTGATGTTTTTATTTCGTATTTTGAGAAATGATATTGTTTTCAACAAACCTGCATTTGAAGTGCAAAGGACAATGTTTTATTTTTTGAAACTACATTTTTGAACAACTTTGTACTTGGAGTGCAAAAGATGACTTTTATTACATGAAATAATGTTTTGGAATTTACATATGCATAATCAAGTCATATATACTGCATGTTCTTGTTCTCTTTTGGTAGAGCCATGACATGGTTTCATTTTATCGGTTGGACCGATAAATAAAGACATAAAGCCTTATTTGATTTTTGTACTTAATTTTTATATATAATTTTTGTGATTGGTGAGGAAACGATTGGCCAATCATGTGCTGGGCATAACAGATTAAGCGACCCCCTTACCCTTGACGCTAGTACATGAAAGTCAAGTCCCCACAACACCTTTCAACGAGACTTGTGGGTGATTCCACACCTAGGGTCTGGACACCGACGAGGTCATCATCTAGGGTCATGACGCTCTTGTTAACTGTAGTCCGGAGTCACCATGGATGAAAGTCAAGCCAACATCGAGATTCGGTGGGTGTGCACACTAGTTTGGCCGACTAATGGCGACACACATGATTGTTTTGGCTTATTATGATATTTGTTTTCTAACGAGATTTGATTAATACATGTGATATCTTTCTGCTTATGTGAACTAGAACTGAAACCTATGTTCACCCGATAAGTGATTAATAAGCTAGGCCTATATGGTTCCTAATCAGTATACGTTGAGTTATAGGCTAGGCCTATGTGTTTCTATGTAATGTATGTTCACCTCATAGGTTATTTATACCTTCTTGGTGTGTATCGAGTTCTATTTGCGATATATATTTTTCCTACTCACTGAGTACATAGTGTACTTATCCCCTCTGCCTTCCAACCATGTAGGTTAATTTAGTGAGCTTGAAGTTTTGAGTGGATCATGCGATCTTTTGACATTTTCGAGATATTATCACAGGTGGATAGTTTCTGTTTTGTACTTTAGATGCATAGTGGCTCATGAACTATTTTATTGTTTTTATTAGATTGGTTATATTGATATGCTTTATGATTATATAAATTTAACTCTTTACTATTTATTGTTGTAAAAGATTTTATGTATGAACTTTTGGTACTGTTGTTGAGATTGCTTTTAAGTGGACTTAAAGTCCTGAAGTTGTGGTAAAATTTTTGATGTGAATATAGAAGTATGTTTAAAATTATTTGCAGGTATTTGATTGAGTTTTGGGATTTTTAAAATACAGCCGTTGTGCTGCTCAAATTTTTCAACAAAAAAGGAAGAGATGTTCAGTTAGCCTTGCATAGTCGGATTAAGGATACCATGAGTGTCCTTAACTCAGTTATGCAGTAGTTGTCATGGGCCCGATGTGGTACCAGATCGTGACATATTAATAGGACAATTACCTATATATGACCATTAAAAGGTGTTTGGATGTCTTTTTTATACTATTGCTTTACCTTACAAAGACAAATTTGATGCTCAATCTATAAAATGTGTTTTTTTATTACCCAGGGGTCAAAAGGGATATAATTTATGTGATTTACATACTATCAAAATTTGTTGACAAAGAAGTTATTGTATTTCATGAAAATGTGTTTCCTTTTGACTATATTACATAACAAATTTTTTATTTATCTTTTCTTATGGTTCCAAATATGGAAATTCCAATTGTTTCTTCCACTTCTACACCAACAGACCATATTACTCAATTCTAGTCTGAAAACCTAAATATTACATAATCGAACAATCTCAATAAGATATCCATGCCTAATTTGTTACAAAATGATGTGTTCCCTTTAATAAGAAAAAGCCATAGAAGAAACCTAAATGGTTATAGGATTTCATGTGTAATGTTACTTCTATTTCCATCAACAGTCAATCACTTCTTTGACATCAAAAGGATCCAAATGATAACAATTTTTCATTACTTCTGTTGTTTATTCATACTTATGTGCAACTTTTATTACTAATTAGTGTTACGAGTTTCATACCGAATCGACTAGAAGGTATCGTACCAACCGAAAAATGGTACAAAACTTAGCTCTCTGGTATCGATCGTCGGTACCAATCGGTACTGACAATTTCAGGTGGTATTGGTCGATACTATAAACATAAAAAAAATTGAAGACTTTTTTGTAAAAAAAAAGAGCCTGTCTCCCCCTCTACCCTAGCGTCCGTAACCTATCTTTGTCATTCTCACATTTTTTGTTTCTCTCTCTCTCTCTCTCCTCTTTATCTCAGATGTCTTACAGCTCCCAGCCACCACTATCTCTCCCTCACTACCTCACGTGTTGCTATCGCCAGCCTCCACTCCGCGATCATCTCTTCCCCACATCCCTTGCGTGGCCGGTGCCTAAGCCAATCGCACAAGCCTCCACAACCACCATTTGTTCTTGTTGCTATAAATCTAAACTTCATACCCAAAATCAACCTTCTTCTTTGAAACTGACCTTGAACCAAAAGAATGATGACTGAAACACAAAAGCACAACAAAGAAAAAAAGCCAGAGAAAAAGGTGAATAGAAGAAACTAGAAAGTCAGTGGAAGGTAAGAGAGAGAATAAAAGCTAAAGCAATATCCTCTCTTTCTAAAAGCCATGTCACTGTCGTTTACTAAAAAAGTGAGATCTGTAGTTATTTATTTAATTATTTTAATTATGTAAATGTAGTGTAAATGAGCCCATTTTATATGGTAATTTATGTCATTAACGTTATGGATATTTTTTATACTTCTAGTTAATATTATAAAATTAGACAAAAATTTGAATTTAAAATGTAATTTATCCTAAAATTGTCCTCCTCTAATAAGGTTAATAAAAGACTTTTCCATTTTTAAAAAAACAAAAAAGAAAAAAACAAATTTTAGTAAGTAATAATGTTATAATTGAAATTCTATTAACAATAAAATTATAGTTTCTTTAAAGGTAAAAGTATTATAAGTATATTGAAGACAAATTAGCTAAGTATTAGAAAGTGTTGCACATATTGGAATGATTTAAAATATGGATTATTACATTCATAATTTAACGAATCCGTATAGCATATTTTTTAGTCAAACTTAGTGTTATGATAGTAAAATTATTAGTGTTAAAAGTTTATGATATTGAAATGAAATGTTTATTATAAATTAAACTTATTTGAGAAGAGTATCATCATCATCACACCTAATCCGAAGTCCCGCAATAAAGTGAGGTCTAGGGAGGTCTGATAGTATATAGTCTTATCCCTACATAATAGAAAGGATATTTCTGGTAGACCCATATGCAGATGTGACAATAAAAGTGTTGGCCCCTTAATTTTATTTTATTTTATAAGCATGATGAAACAAGTTTTGAGGTCTTGCTAGATTATTTATGTTGGAAATTAATTAGCATGTCAATATTAATGAGATTATGTGACATGGGTGAAGTGAATTAAAGTTAAAGTGATAAGTGACATAAGGGGGCATTATGGGAAGATCACTTAAGCATTTAAGTTGCAAGGCTAATAAGTAAGGGTAAGATGGACATTTTAGCATCATTAAGGGTAAAACGGGGAAAAAGAAGTTTTGTCTTCTTCCTGAAGAGGGGGGAAACGAAATTGGGAGAGGAAGGAGTGAAATAACGAAAATCAAGAGAGAGAGAGAAGAGAGGTTTTGATGGTTGAGAGGAAAGAAGAGAGTTGAGTTAGGGTTTCATCCTTTCTAAGTCTTTTAGAGAGATTTTGGTGTGGTATAAGAAGGGAAAAAGATAGAGGAGGAAAAGAGCTTTCTTTTGAGCCAAACATTCCTTCATTTGGTGAAGATTTAAAGGTAAGTTGCTTTAAGCCTTTGGATTTTTTGAAAGGTTTTGGTTTCAAGAGCTTAGTGAATGTATGGGTATAAGTATTCTAGGATCAATTTCATGCTTTTGATCCTTTAGGTTTTCCAATTTGAATTCTATTGATTTTAGGATTTTTGTCACTGTTGAAGAAAATCAAGAAGGGCAAGAGGAGCAAGAGAAGAGACATATTTGAACAAGCTATAGTCAAGGACTTCAAGGTGGGTTTCACTTTTATAGTTAGGTGATAAGCTAACAAAGGTTTCTGTCAATACATGACAGTAAATAAATTTTGCAACCACCTCACTCATGTGCATTTAATGTTGTTAAGTGTTGCACGATTTTTCCTACATGCTTCTACATGATTTGTGAGATGATACATGGAAAGTTGTTTTATTAAAATGATTCATTGAAATGATGCATGCTTGTGAAACCATACTTTTGGAAATGGTTTTTAAGATATAACAAGTTTATGAAAAGCAAGTTTTCAAGAGAATGTGCCTTTATGGGCATCAAGCTTACAAGATTTTAAAAATCTATGTGTTATATGGGTTTGTGGTAGTCCCTCAAGAACCGTTCCGTGTACGTTGACTCAAGTATAGGCTTCTCCCGCCTGCCCGCTAGTGGCATGGAGCTCCTTCAAGGACTCCCTCAAGAATTCATAACTACACAGGACCATTTCAGTGAAAATGTGTAGTGCGTCATGTTTTGGACTTATGTTTTGGACTTACCCAAATCATTTGATATGTTTATGTGTTCATGATAAGTTAATAGGAGTAATGCATCCATGACTTTTGGCATACATATAAATTCTACATTAAAAGTGTATTAAAAATGTTTTTGTTTGTTACAAACTGTAAAATTATCACCTACGGGCTTCAAGCTCACTCCCCCACTTTCCTCCGCACAAGCAGGTGAAGAGCAAGAGATTGAGTAGTCAAGGGTCAAGGGCATCACTCCATTTTTGAAATGTTGTTGTATTTTAAGCTATTCCTGAAACTAAGGCTTTAGTTGCATTTCAAGTAGTTCATTGTTCAAGTATCTTTTGTATCTGCGATTTTCGATTGATGTTTTGGGGCTTGAAATGCCCACTAAAGCCTTGTAAAAACTACGATCTTTTGATGCTAATGGTATATGATTTTGTTTTCTTCCATGATTCGCAAGGTTTCATAAGGGGGAAAATTTGTATATTGACTTCAGGGAAGTTTCTGGGTTGATTTGGGCTGAGTTAAGCAATACGTTCTCCTTGAGAGTTGTAGATCTTTCTTTTATCTTTCTAACGGTATATAGTATGGAAATCTTGGACAACTGAGCTAAAAGTTATGCCCTTTTTATTGTTCTGTCTTAGCTGTTCATCATCTATGTACTGTTCATGGTCTATGTTTCATCGTCTATGTACTGTTCATCGTCTATGTTTCATTGTCTATGTACTGTTCATCGTCTATGAACTGTTCATCGTCTATGTTTCATCATCTATGTACTATTCATCGTCTATGTTTCATCATCTATGTACTGTCCATCGTCTATGTTACTATTCATTGTTATTGTCTAATGACGTTACCATCGTCTAGTAATGACGTCATGCATCGTCTGATCCATTTTCCACCCTTCAAACGATGGAATTGGTCTTTGAGATCTTCATGGAAGTTGTAGATCTTGAAGTCATCTTTCTAACCATATAAAGAATACCTTAATCCGATGTCTGTAGTCAAAGTTATGGAATTTTTCCCAATCTTGTATCGTCTGATGACGTCACCATCATCTGGTAATGACATCATGCAACGTCTGATCCATTTTCTACCCTTCAGACGATGGATTTGATCCTTAAGATCTTCATGAAAGTTGTAGATCTTACAGTCCTCCAAACAAGACATAAATGAAGTCCATCTGAAATCTGTATCAAAAGTTATGGCAATTGTGCCAAGATAGGTACAAATTGATTGATGGTATAATCATGTTCGAGTCTTTCGGGTATAACTTCTTCATCCGACCCCCAAATAAAGTGATTCTTGAAGCAATAGATTTCTAACTTCCTATACTGTCTCTCTATGAAAATTGTGACTTTTGGAGTAATTTTGAGATAGTAAATGAGGGGTCGGTTGGGAGAGCATGCTTGAGGTATGATCGCGCTTTAGCTCATTAAGTATATCTTGAGTTGTAAAACTCCGATTGAGATGATTCTTGTTTCACCGAAAATTAAAGACTTAGAGCTTCGATATTTGTGATGAGGTCAAGTTGAGAGTTTGGTGTTTGACTTATGTGGGCACACCACTTTTGGGAAACGTTGGTTATGACCCTACAAGGTAATAAGTTCAAGGTTTAGGATTCCGAATGTTGGGCTCCGAAAACGGGGTTCAACATGTTATGGTATCAGAGCGACTAGGTTTGGATCCAAGTTTGGGGCTAGGTTTTGAAGTATCCTAAGTATGAAATGGGTAGCTTAAGACATGAAGCTTGAATTTGTTTCACATGATTTGAAATTGTTTTATACGATTTGGACTTTTTTACATACTTTCAAATTTGTTTTATATAAACTAAAGATTTTAAATGGTTTTCTATTGAAGGAGTGAAAAATGCCACCTCGAAGGAGAACTCGGGGAGCTCTAGCTCAATCTGGCTCTTGCCAAGGGAGCACAGATGAATCATATGTCCTACAAGATGCCGGGACACATTTTGCTCCTGATTCTGAGGCACCTAGTGTGCAGCACGAAGTGCCACCGCCTCCTCCTCCTATGTCTCAAATGAACCCTATGGACTAGTAGTTCTTTCAAGCCTTCGCCCAGGCGTTCACTTACGCCATGGGCCAAGGATCACAAGCTCCGGTGCCAACTCCAGTGGAAAAGTGTGGACAGTATGATAAGCTCCGCAAGTACGGAGCGGTGGATTTTAATGGAACCACCAATCCTGAAGAGGCTGAAGCATGGCTGAAGAGGACAGAGAGGGTCCTAACTCAGATGAAGTGTAATGATGCAGAGAAAATGGACTATGCAATTAGCTTGTTGCAGGGGGATGCACTCCACTGGTGGGAATCAGTGCCTCATAGTCAGGTTATACCTCCAGTGCTGACATGAAGAGATTTTGGAGAAGTGTTCAGGAAGAAGTATTTCTCCAGGATGTATATCTAAGAGAAAGCCAGAGAGTTTCTGAATCTCATACAGAGGGATATGAGTGTGAGTGAGTATGAGCTGAAGTTCACCCAGCTTTTCCGGTATGCGGCCAACATTGTTGCTGATGAAGAGGATAAGTGCCAAAAATTTGAGGGAGGATTGCATTTAGGGATCAATTTGTATGTGTTTTCCAATCCAATTTGTATGTGTTTTTCATATGCTTAAAGCGTTGACCAATAATTTATAATTTTTTGCAGCAAAAGTTGGAAGTCAAGGGAATGAGGACTGACAATGAAGTACATACTGCTGTGAAGAGGTTTCTTGCTTTAAGGTCTAAAGATCAAAGGTATAATTTAAAAAAGCGTTTTAACAAGCACGGAAAGGATGTGAAGCCGCATAATGTTACAGTGGCGGAGTGGATAGATTTATGCGAGTATTGGGAGCAATCAGCTACAAATGTTAGTTTTTATTTGATAAAAAAATTCATGTCACAACTTCTTTGATAACTAATTATATTTTAGTATTTATGAATTGTGATTATAGATGTTATAATAGATTCTGTTACGTATATGATTAGAAAAAAGTCAAAAAGCCAAATTGGCTAGGAGTCAGGTCAAATGTTGACCAAACTCTGGTTCCAAGGCCTTTGTAGCGATGTGACATGAGATTGTGAGTTATTATCTTTTTAATTATATTTTACTTTGATTGACATTTAAAATTTTATGAAAAGAATTACTAGTAATATATTTTTTACAACAGAGTGACAGAGATGGAGAAGAGTGTGACCGGATGAAACTATAGTATCACACCCATTATGATGAAAGCAAAGATCAATAGAAAACTGCCGAAAGCAAAGCAAAATGGGTGAGTACGTAGTTCATTTACAAATATTTATTAAATGAGAATGTGTATGTAATTAAGTCTTACTTTTCCAGAAATTAATGTGTCATGAAATGGCACATTCAATAGAACAAGGTCATCCGATGACAGTGGATGAAGTGTGCGACAAAGTC